>SKCR01017970.1:0-99680 GCA_019454045.1 Zanthoxylum bungeanum
TAGATAGTTTCCTAATATTGAATTTTCTTAAACCTACTTTCGTGTAATTTTATTTACTTGTTTTTAAATTTAAAATCATCACCATTTCAAATCAATCAATCAACCTGTTAGATACTAGTAATCATTTGACCTCATAAAATTAATAGATTAGGTATTAAGTCCTCGTGGGATCTATACTTTTTATACTACTTGAACAATACGTGCGCTTGCGTTATACGCGTGTGATTACGTACCGATCATAAATCCATGGTCGTGGTATAACTTCAGAAATTAGTTCCGAGTGTTATTTAGAGATCGTAAATTGAAAGTCGACTGTATTATACCGAACATATTTGATGTTCTGATCTATATCCCAGGTATAATACGAATGACCTGTGACGGATGGATTATACGTAGGCTATGAACTCAGCTTGCATAGTTTAACGAGATTATCCGTGGTCGTCATAATCCATGAGTGGATGGATTATGGACACGAAATCGGATTTCGTGACGGATAAACCTAAACTTAGAGAGTCCCACAATATAAAGTGTACTCGTTGAGCACTTGGGTAACTCGATATGAATAATATTGATTATTCATAATACTTTTTCGGATTAAGTGAGTTAATTCGGATCGTTTAATCGTTAAACAATAACACATGCATTAGGGGATTTTGTCTAATAATTATTGTGTGTTTGTATTTGATAAATAATACGATTAGATACACATTAATTATTTATCAAATGAGATTTTGACACATGCCATAAATATATGTATTTGTTATTTATTGTAAATAAAATACATATATAATAATAATTACATTAATTAATTATTTGGATATTTAATTGTTAAATATCTAAATTATTAATTAATAAGACTTTTTTTTCATAAATGTTATGATACATGTCCAATTATTATTGGAGCATTTGGCATGTATTAAATAAGCTTTATATATGTCCAATTTTGATTGGTAAATTATAAAGTGTAATTGCATTAATTTGATTAATTGAAAAATGACAATAATACCCCTATTCTTGTCAATTTTCGGCCATATAAAGAGAGAGAGAAAAATTATTTTTGATCATCTTCTTCACCTCTCCACTTTTCCGTGAGTTTCACCAAAATGGGTTTCAAGTTCATTTGATTAATCCATGAAGATTTGAAGCAAAAATCAAAGAAAAAAGTCTAAGGATTTGGGGATTTAAGGTAAGTCTTCAAAACCCTAAGCTTAAAAATTAAATTTCTTATTTCTTGATGACTTAGAAATGTTCTAGGGTTTACTTCAAATCTGAAAAATGGGGCTTTGTGGTTTGGTGGATGGATTGGAAGATTGTAGGCATGTGTGAAGTAGAAATTGGGTGGAATTATTGTAATTTGCATCCAATTTGTTCAAACTATTGTTGGATAATCTTGTTGCTATTCTAGAGTATTGTGACCACCATTATGGCACCTAGAATTGTTCTTGGGTTGTTCATATGTGGTGACTGATTAATTGATTTAGTCTTGAAAGAATTGGATTTAAGCATGAAAAATAGATAATTTTAGTTTGCTGATCAGATCTATTAAATTTGAAATTTTTGGGATGTATTTGATGTGTTATGAATGTAATGGATGTGTTTTGGGAGTTGGAACAATTTTCGGAATGTGTTTCCGAGTTGAAATAAGTGAAAACGGCCAAAAACGGCGTTACCGGGTGGATTTAGAGCCAACCGGGTGACGACTATCCAAACAGTGAATCCGTCACTGTTTAGGCAGCCCATGAACTGCCCCGACACTATTAGATCTGACCTGGGCAGTTTCCATAAGTTTCGGGTAGTCGGTTTGGTCAAAAACGTGTTTTAGACCATTTTACGGAAAAAAGATTTTCGTAAAAGTTTCGCGAAGTTTCAACTATGTTTATGTCAATATTTGATATTGAATAAATAGGTTAAAGTGAAATATGAATAAATTATTCATATTAGATATTGAATAATTTATTTGATATTTTGAAAAAGTTTTAAAATACGATTTCGCCCGACCCGCGCTTTCGCTATGCCCATCGCCCAAAACCCCAACATGGAACCGAGGCATAATCCACAAATTTTATGCATAATAGAGTCATTTTCTATGATAATCATGCTTATCTTGAAGTTATTTCATGAATTTTGCAAGTTTGAGGTGAAATTAGAAACTTAGGGTTAGAGTTTTAGTACTATATTTAACCTAAGGATATTTTGGGGGAATGGAGCATGATGATGAAGGAAATGATTTGTGGAATGTGATATTTGTTGGGGTTTTATAAGGAATTATCGGGGTTAGCGCAGCGGAACGCGGAAAAATGATTTTTTCAATTTCAAAATTTTTTCTTGTATTAATTAAATAAATACCAATACTTAAAATCTGAAATTTTAACCCAATAAATCAAATTTCTTATAATTATCAAATTACCCCAAAGTTTTGCAAATTAATTATTTTGGTCATTAAAATATCAAATACATATTTAATTGATTCCAAATCAATCCCAAAATAATTTATACAATTTACAACATAAACCAGAAACTTTTCCAAAATTTCGAAATAGCCCAGAATTTTTACAGAATTACGAAATCTGCCCAGTATTTTAATTAATTACAATTTGGCCCAATTTGTTCAAAACACATCAAGATCAAATTCAATCAATCCCAAATTTGACATACATCAAATATAAATCAAATTATATCATATATATTAAAAGCCCAAAATTTGAATGGGTTAAGAACCATAATTTCATAAATTACTCAAATTGAATAATTTACATTAAATTGACAAAATTCAATACTTTAATCATCCAATTACCACACCAATCAAGTATCACCATCATGAAATTAATCAATAACAATTCTAGGTTAATTATGAATGGCTAATCAACTCTAGAATGAAAACTTTAATTTTCTAATTAATTTATTAAGCTTAATTACAATAATAAGTAAATAAATTAATCATACATGCATAACATCCTCAAACAAGCTTCCAACAAATTTAATGACAAACTAAAAGAGTAGATGCATGATCCTAATAACACAATTGAAGTTAAGAAAAATTGAAATAATTTTCATGTAGAAGAAGTGAAATTACTTACAAAATCCAAATTTTGCTTTGATTTTCTTTTTCTTTCTTCAACAAAAGCTCTCAACTCTCTTTTGTAATTTTCGTTAAACTTGTCTAACCATGAAAAATGAAACAAAACAATTTTTGTATACAAAATCCATCATGGCCGATTTTTGCAACAATAAATTAAATAACAATTATTTTAATTTTGTTCAAAATCAATTGGCACACATTTTTGTTAATAAAGTTAACACTTTAAGTTTAATAAAGTGATCAAAATGTGTTCCAATGAAACCATGTCATTTCCAACTTTAATAAAGTTAAAATCATTACAAAAGATATTTAATTTATTAATTAATTTAATTATTTATTAATTAAATAATAAATATAAATATCTTAAATATATGTATTATATTTACAATAAATATCTCAAATACATATATTAATGATATATATCAAATATCACAATTTGATATTTTATTAATGTGTATTTAATAAAATCAAGTATTAAATACCAATACAAATTAATTCGGAAATGACCGTTAGGTCCCGATTGCATGTATTTTTCATTTAACCATTAAACGAGTTATAAATAATCAGTATTATTCATAACAGTTGCCTTAATACTCTACGAGTATATTTCATTAGTGAGACTCTCTAGATTCAAGCATATCTGTCACGAAATAAAATTTCGTGTCCATAATTCACCCATCCGTAAATTATGACGAACACAGATAAACTCTCTGAATCATATAGGTCGAGATCAATGCATACGTATAATCCCTCCGTCATAGGTATCCGGATTAATCCAGAGATATAGATACAAATGTCAAATCTCTATAGATATAATCACGTCGACGTTTCTATTAGCAATCTCTCAAAAACACTTAGAACTAATTGCTACAGTGTACCACGAGCCCATGGATTTAACAGATTGCTAATCCATATTTGAATACCTATGCTCTATACACAGAGCTGACAGATGCTATCTTGACACACACAGGATATCCTGAGCATCAGTCCACACCCAACGAACAGACGGAGGTCTGATCTTAATAGATCGGTGACGTGACTACCATTTAAGTGTGGAGGATAACTCAGATATCCACAGTGGTATCTCAAGTCAATAATCACTATGCACACTCAACTCGAGAAGATTCTTATTGACGTTGGTGTACCATCCATTAAGAATCTTCAGTGAGTCATTTAGTGTTTATCCGCTATAAATACCTATACGTCTATACGAGTCTCCAAGACTCATGGTTCATTGAGAAACCATCGGAATCCAAGATTCCAATATACGACATGTACCAGTCTCAACGGGTTTACTTTACTGACCAATTAGTGTAAACCTTGACCGGGAACTATCTAAGAATGACAATGTCATGATACAACTTAATGTCAGTTGCAACGCTTTTGCAACAGTATCATAACTAATCATTGTAAGGCCAGTTACGTCTTTACCATATTAAAGTAGAAGTTATATAAAATAAACTGTTCATTTTATTCATAATAAAATATTACATAAATTTTTACAACGAAATACATAATAAAATTGGCGCTCAGAGCACCAACCCTAACAAAATCTCCCACTTGCTCTAGTGCCAATATCGATTGTATCTAATCCTCATCGACTCAACATATTTATCAAACAATTTTGGAGGTATGGCCTTCGTAAGTGGGTTTGCTACATTATTTTCACTCGGTACCTTGAACATGATAATGTCTCTGTTGGGTTTCTACGGTCTAACCGGGATCGTTTTAAGCAATGAAACAACATGAGAATACAACAAGGAAGTTGCAGAAAACTTACATTGAGCGGTTGAGCGATGCGACGAAGAACAAAACTTTTATGCCCTCCTTGGAAGCTCACGGCAGTGAGCAGTTTTGGCTCCCCAAATTTTCGGTCATGGTGTTCCTTAAAGCTCCAAGCTTGGTTTGGTGATTCCATGCCCACGGGTAGGTTTCCCTATCACCTTCGCAAGACTCTAAAGTGTGCTAGCACTCGGTAATTTTTTCCGAAAAAATCACCTTGGTCTTTCTTCAACTCTCGGCAAAACCAGTGAAGAGGAAGAAGAAATTGGCCTATGGCCGTGAGAGAGAGAGAGAAGAATATAGAGAGTGTTTTATGTGATAAGTGATGGTGGTTGGAAAAAAAATGTGTATCTAATACACAAAAAATGAATTCAAAATCCATTAACCAAAATTTTGGCTTTCCAAAAGTCAAAACAATCAAGCCAACCAACAACTCCATCAACTTCCATCACTATTCACACAATCAAGTGACAAGTTGTCACATCAATCAAAGTGACAAGTGATTTGACGATTGATGTGACTTGTGTCCCGCACTTAATTCGCAATGCGAGTGCGTCCGCAAACACTCCCGGGCTCGAGTTCGTTAATTCCAAATTAACAAATTTTCCGTTGCGACGTAATTAAATAATTATGCCTAGCAAAATCACTTTTCACCTCGCTCACGAATTAATTCTAAATTAACTCGTTCGCCCGAATTAAAATCTAATTTCAATTCCGCGTCGAAATCCAATTTTGTATAATATATCGAATATATTATTTTATCGATTAATTCCAGATTAATTTTCTCTCTCATCTAATTAATCCCAGATTAATAAAGTGCGAGTCATACGTCATCGGTGAATCTTCAGGAAGCGACCCATGAGATCCCCCGATATGTTGGCAGTAAATCCGGTCGTCGGACTATCCGAACACGTACGTACCTAGTACTACGTTTGTATCGATTTACAAGACAAGGTTGGCTTCTAGCAAAGCGTCATGCCTACCCAATTCTCCAGAAATATCCTTGCAGGAATATGTGATCTATATCAGGCGTAGTATATGTAGTATTGCGTATTTCGATCCAGCATCGGATGTCACATGCTAGGCCTGGGGCTGGAATTGTGTATGCCCCGTACGAAGCATATATCGTATCTCTGGTAACTAGTCTCTATAATCGGGTAAACATGACCTAGTCATTTTATCCCGATGACTGCAGTACATAAGAGAACCAGTTCCGTATCCTACGTGATCATCATCTCCACTATGACTGGAGTGATACTTCCATCTCGACATCACACCCAATACACTACGATTCTCAATATACCCAGAAGAGGTGTACACAGAACCGGTTAAAGCCCTGGACGACCAAAACCAAAGTATATTGATTGTCGCAAGTATTAGCGGTGCAAGTCTCAGGTTAAGACCAAATACGCCTACCCTGATTTGGACTTCCATAGACACATAGTCATAATACCAATGGAATTCTGAGGGGTCTATCCAGAGCGAAGCTATTTTCTGTACCATCGGTAAAACACAACCTCCTAGTACACTTGCATGAGTATCATATACCCAAATATATGAGAACTATGCCATTATGCCCTCACAACGCGCACAAGTGTAATACTAGTCTTTTCCGTATTATCGATGTCCAATCTCGATAATACTCTGACTAGGTATATTTAATGATTAAACCTTCATGGATTGATACTGTCTCATATCATCTCAATCCAGGAACTAATCATAAGGACCTTTCATCATTTATACATCTTGGTGATCTAATCACAAATGATAAAAAAACAATTCCCTTGTCACATAGTTAATTTGTACAACAACACCATGATCTGTACAAATAGTGACGATATGGGTCATAACTGTCCAACAATCTCCCACTTGGCCTATAGCCAGTCACTCGAGTGTCCTACACCCGCACTATGTACGGTTCGCTCAAATTACTGAGAAAAGACTTTCGTCAGCGGATTTGCATGATTATCATCTGATGCGTTTTATACGATCATCACATAGCCACGATGTATGATCCGAACGAATCAGATGAATAGTCGAAGTATATATCTGGATCGTTGATGAGACCATTAATTCTTTAGCCTGTGCTGTAGCCTAGCTCAGCTGCTAACATAACTATATCTAATCTAATTAGATTTATTATCAATCCAGAAGGCTTCTATTGCTGCCTCAGCTGCAGCAATATTCCGATTTTTTTGTTTATTCGGTAACAGTATCTTGCTCGGAAGATTTCCAGCTCACTGTTCCGTTATTCAAACTTTATAGTACTGTTGTTATGACTTATAGTCGTTATCGGTTAGGAAACTTGCAGCAGTGAACCCAGTCACTTCAAGTTCTCCATCTCCATAGTATAAGACATCATCCTTAGATCCTCTAAGATACTAATGGATGTTCTTAAGATCAATCCAGTGACTATCACTTGGATTGGCCCGATTGTGACTCCATATGCTCAAAGTGTATGAGACACCAGGTCGTGTACATCTATTTCAATATACGAGTTCTCGGAGAGTATAAACAACATTAAATCTATCCCAGTAGATCTTTATTCCTAGAATAAATGTTGTCTCTCCAAAGAATTCTACGACGAATTTTCATGAAAGCCAAGCTTTCACAGATTATATTTATGGGAATATCATTTCCAAGAAATGACATGTCATCATTACTTAGGACATTCACTGTCAGTGCGCTCCCACTAACCTCCTTATATATACCAGAATCATTTTCGTTTTGAATTAAATCATACACTATTATGATTAAATCAAAATGATAATTCCAAGAACTCTATGATTGCTTCAATCCATCCATGGATCGTATAACCTGCAAACCTTGTTTGCTAGTTTTGGTACGACAAAACCGTTAGGATGTTGTAAACATCCTCCAAAAGGTTTCCGTTAAGGAAATCAGTTTTTGCATTCACAGCTGCCATATTTCATGAATGAAACATGCAGCATCAGCAAACAATATCCAAATGGATTTAACAATGGCAACAGGTAAAAGGTTTCGTCGTAATCGACACAATGTTGATAACGATACCTTTTCGCTACAAGCCTAGCTTAGTACGTTGGTATGTTGCCTTCCATGTCTGTCTTCCTTGAAGACTAATATAGTACCAATAGGCACAATGCCTTGCGGTACAACAACTAGTATCCAAACTTGGTTGTTCTACATGGAATCCATGTCGGACATCATGACACTTTGCAATAATATGGAGTCGATACCTTGTATCACTTCCTCATACGTAGTCATTTCGTATTCCTTAATAAGATTGACATCTTTATGAGGTGAGATCAGAAACCCATACCCCCAGGTTGTTTTCTGACTCTCTCCAACTTACTCGGTTCTTGTGTATTCGAAGGTTATTGGTATAGTTTCATCCTTGATGAACTATTTGTGTTCCATTAGGAATCGGTGCCTGGAACAATATTACTCTGATTTTCATCGAGTTTTACTTTCCTCCATCTTACCACTGCATATAGGTATTCCTCTCAGGAAAATCACATGGTGAGCAACAATAAAATTGTTCTCATGTGAGTTGTATAAGTACTATACTTTGGTTTCCCTAGGATAACCCACAACTTAGGCACTTATCTGATTTGGGTTCTAGTTTGGTATCATCCAAACATATGCCCAGCATACCCAAATCTTCAGGAATGAGAAAACCCAGTTTCTTTCCTGTTCATATCTAAATTGAAGTCTGTCAAACAGATTTTTATGGAACCTTATTCTAAATAAGTTATGCACTGTTAATAAGTATCCGTTGAAGAAAGTGGTAGCTCAGAGCGACTCATGATTAACCTTATCATGTCCAATAAAATTCGGTTTCTCTGTTCGGACACACCGTCAAATTGACGTGTTACGGGAGGAGTCCTCATTGAACGAATACTATACTCTTTCAAGTATATAAGAAACTTATTGCTTAAGCATTTTCATCATGGTCTAACCGTGACGATATAATACTTTAGCCGATCTGTTTGTCTACTTCGTGTCGAATCTGTAGAAGTTTCTGATTTGTGTTTCAGAAGAAACACATAACCACAACGCGATGCCACATCCGTAAAGGTCATGAAATATTTATTTCCACCTCTAGCCTAGCTAGACATGGGCCCACTTGCTTCACTATAAACTAGGGCTAATAGATCGGTGGCACTAACACTTTTACCAAGTAAAGAGTGTTTTATGAACTTTGCCCAATAAACTAGATTCGTAGACATTATTTGAATGCAATCAAATTTGTCCTAGTACCCACTCTTCGAAAGTGTGGATATACGAGTCTTTTTCAATTGTGTCCCAGACAACAATGCCACATTTAAGTTTTATCTGATCAAATCAGTTTAAGCTATTTGTTTGTCATGTTATACGTTTAAGATTCATTTATATTCAAAATATAAATATTGTTATTCACATCTAATGTGTTTATCTCAATATCATCTTTATAAAATAAAACACTTTAGTGTTTTAGAATATAAAGGTATACCAGCAACGGGTTAAACCCTGATACAGAGATAATGTTTCTAGTCAAACTAGTTACATTTTAACAGTTTCCTAATTTAAGTACACACCCGAAGGGTAGTTCATAAACTTAGGTTTCTACGGTCAAAACAGTGACTGTCGTCCCGTTTTCGATTCGTAGATTAATCTAATCTGAAGTCAGTATCCTGCTAATCAGCAGATTCTGCATACCAGTACATATTTATGTACCATATTTAGTTTCTAACATCCAATTTTAATACTAGTAGTGAACACATTTATGACAAACATATTTGAAGTTGGAGCCTTGCTCGTCTTCAATTCCTTCATGTCTGCTTTGTCCAAACGGCAGTCACGCTTCCGCGATCCTGTTTGCCACAATTTAGGCAGATATTCAGGTATATGTCATTTATCTTCCCAGGAGATTATAATGATTTTTCCTTTTGCCCTTTTCACACTCCAGAAGTCTTTGGCCAAGCCTTGGCCTTCTAGAATATCGAAGTAAGATGCGTCTTGCGCTTCTTACCTTATTGCAAACTTTGGCTTTGTCTCATTGAGAATAGCCATTAACTCTCCAAGAGTTTACTATTGCAATTTAGTCTTCTAAGATCTGAGAATAGATCTATGAAGATCCTTCAATTTCATTATCAAACTATAAGGATCTAATCCTTAGTTCTGATTAAGAAATTAAAGAGTCTATTAGGCAAGCATAA
The DNA here is from genome assembly GCA_019454045.1 of Zanthoxylum bungeanum. Classification (NCBI taxonomy): domain Eukaryota; kingdom Viridiplantae; phylum Streptophyta; class Magnoliopsida; order Sapindales; family Rutaceae; genus Zanthoxylum; species Zanthoxylum bungeanum. The sequence goes on from SKCR01017970.1 coordinate 10,042, forward strand.
TGGATTAAGCACTAAAGTTATCATCACATGAATCTTCCAAAGATCATGTTCCACTATTTTCTTAACTCCAGGCTTAGGCCTAAGATGTTATTTTATGAAATAAAGTAACTTCTTAGTTTTCAGGACTATCCTGAAGTTTAATTCCCAATTTGAAAATTAAAGTCGTTTAAATACATTTTCATCCAGGACTATGTTTTAAACACTAATCTTTCAATTTATCTTGATTCTAATAGTCCAACTATTTAATCAACGATTTTATGTACTATTTATTATAATGATTACTATAGTCCAACTATATAATCAACTATAATTTAATTGATTAATTCAAATATATTGATTACTATAATCCAATTATAAATGAAATAGTTTGAATACAGTCCAACTGTTTTAAAACAACGATTAATTATTAGTCCAACTAATATATTAATTTATTTGACGAAATATTTGAAATGAGCGCGTATGGCAAGTAACTAAACGAATATTGCAAATTTAATATTTGCCTCCCATTATTTTTCGGAGGTAATAGGCTGGACAGGAAGGTCCAATTAATAAATTCTAAATTTATTACAACAATTTCCAAAATTTGCGCGAGTCAAACTCATTTTGCGAATAAGTACTCAAAGTACGAATTCTTGAATTAAATTAAACTACAACATTAAATCCAATTTAATTTGCATTTAATACTAATTCATTTATTTAATTCCAAATTAAATATTACACTTTATTAACGAACCTTTACGACTTAGATTCCAAATCTAATCGTTACGGGTCTCAAAGCCCGATTAACATCCAATGTTAATTTAATTAAAGTCCAATGGGCTTTTAATTAATTTCATAAGGCATGAACTTTTGGTCAATTTGGGTCAAAACCAAATACCAAAACCCTTTTAAGGAATAACCCTTATTTGGCAAGAAATCAATTTAGGCCCATTAGGCCCAATTAAATATTAAAGGTCCATTAGTCATAATTGGTCTTTATGGATATGGTTTTGGGCCCAATTTGATCCAAACAATTTGCCTAAACCAATCTTGGTACAACCAAGCCCAATTAGCCTAATTAAAACTTTACAAGCCCAATTCCAAATTTGGCCCAACATAATTAAATTCCAAAAATCCAATTTCACAATTTAATTACTCAAAGTGTAATGCCATAATTAATCACCCAAATTAACATTTCTAAAACATCAATTTACACAATTAATTATGCTCATTATCTTCAAAACATGTCCAACACATTTTAATCAAAAATCAAACCCAATTCATGCTTCAATAGTCTCGGCATTTAGGGTATTTTTATGTCCAATTTTAAATCCAATCCAATTGAATCTTAAATCAACATTACCCAATTGTTTCAAGTCATCGAATGATCAAACAAACAAAATACCAAGACATTTAGGGTTCATGTACCTCTCAGCCAAGGCAACTTTTTGGGCAAAAAATGATCCAATCAAATTTTTCATGAAATTGATCCAATCAAACTTCAATTAAACATCATTTAAGCATACCCAATCAAGTAATTTTATCAAATCATGCTCAAATACAATTTACCCAATTATAACCCTAAGTTCAAGTTTCATGCTCAACCACGCTCTGATACCATTGTTGGGTTTCTACTGGTCTAACCGGGATCGTTTTAAGCAATGAAACAACATGTGAATACAACAATTAAGTTGCGGAATACTAACATTGAGCGGTTGAGCGATGCGACGAAGAACAAAACTTTTCTGCCCTCCTTGGAAGCTCTCGGCAGTGAGCATTTTGGCTCCCCAAATTTTCGGTCATGGTGTTCCTTAAAGCTCCAAGCTTGGTTTGGTGATTCCATGCCCACGGGTGGGTTTCCCTATCACATTCGCAAGACTCTAAAGTGTGCTAGCACTCGGTAATTTTTGCCGCAAAAATCACCTTAGTTTTCCTCCAACTCTCGGCAAAACCAGTGAAGAGGAAGAAGAAATTGGCCTATGGCCGTGAGAGATAGGGAGAAGAATAGAGAGAGTGTTTTATGTGATAAGTGATGGTGGTTGGAAAAAAAATGTGTATCTAATACACAAAAAATGAATTCAAAATTCATTAACCAAAATTTTGGCTTTCCAAAAGTCAAAACAATCAAGCCAACCAACAACTCCATCAACTTCCATCATTATTCACACAATCAAGTGACAAGTTGTCACATCAATCAAAGTGACAAGTGATTTGACGCTTGATGTGATTTGTGGGCCACACTTAATTAGCAATGCGAGTGCGTCCGTAAACACTCCCGGGCTTGGGCTCGTTAATTCCAAATTAAAAATTTTTCGTTGCGACGTAATTAAATAATTATGCCTAGCAAAATCACTATTCACATCGCTAACGAATTAATTCTAAATTAACTCATTCGCCCGAATTAAAATCTAATTTCAATTCCGCGTCGAAATCCAATTTCGTATAATATATCGAATATATTATTTTATCGATTAATTCCAAATTAATCGTTTTCTCTCTTTAATTAATATTTTATCCCAGATAAAATATCTCCATAATTAATCCCAGATTAATTTTCTCTCTCATCTAATTAATCTCATATTAATAAAGTGCGAGTCATACGTCATCGGTGAATCTTCGGGAAGCAACCCATGAGATCCACAGATATGTTGGCAGTAATCTGGTCGTCAGACTATACGAACACGTACGTACCTAGTACTACATTTGTACCGATTTACAAGACAAGGTTGGCTTCTAGCAAAGCGGCATGCCTACCCAATTCTCCAGAAATATCCTTACAGGAATATGTGATCTATATCAGGCGTAGTATATGTAGTATTGTGTATTTCGATCCAGCATCGGATGTCACATGTTAGGCCCGGGGCTGGAATTGTGTCTCCCCCGTACGAAGCACATATCGGATCTCTGGTAACTAGTCTCTATAATCGGATAAACATGACCTAGTCATTTTATCCCGATGACTGCAGTACATAAGAGAACCAGTTTCGTATCCTACATGATCATCATCTCCACTATGACTGGAGTGATACTTCCATCTCGACATCACACCCAATACACTATGATTCTCAATATACCCAGAAGAGGCGTACACATAACCGATTAAAGCCCTGGATGACCAAAACCAAAGTATATTTATTGTCGCAAGTATTAGCGGTGTAAGTCTCATGTTAAGACCAAATACACCTACCCTAATTCGAACTTCCATAGACACATAGTCATACTACCAATGGAATTTCGAGGGGTCTATCCAGAGCGAAGCTGTTTTCCGTACCATCGGTAAAACACAACCTCCTACTACACTTGCATGAGTATCCTATACCCAAATATATTAGAACTATGTCGTTATGCCCTCACAACGTGCACAAGTGTAATACTAGTCTTTTCCGCATTATCGATGTCCAATTTCGATAATACTCTGACTAGGGATATTTAATGATTAAACCTTCGTGGATTGATACTGTCTCATATCATCTCAATCCAGGAACTAATCATAAGGACCTTTCATCATTTATACATCTTGGTGATCTAATCACAAATGATAAAAAAGCAATTTCCCTTGTCACATAGTTAATTTGTACAACAACACCATGATCTGTACAAATAGTGACGCTATGGGTCATAACTGTCCAACAGTCTCCTTGTGACATAATCTCTCGAATGATGTGGTACTTTCATTCCACATGCTTGGACTTCTGATGCGCCCTTAGTTCTTTTGCTTGCTCAATGGCTCCAGTATTAGCACAGTATAACAGAATCAGATTCTCGATACTTGGGACTACACTCAATTCTGTGATAAAGTTCCTAACCCATATAGCTTCCTTTGCAGCTTCAGAAGCTGCAATATATTCCGCCTCTGTGGGGGAATCAGCTGTCGACCCATGTTTGGAACTCTTCCAACAAACTGCACCACCGTTAAGGGTAAACACGAATCCTGATGTAGACTTTCTATCATCAAGATCCGATTGGTAATCAGAATCCGTATACCCATTAACTTGCAGTTCGTTTCCTCCATAGATTATAAACTTATCCTTAGTACCTTTAAGATACTTGATGATATGTTTAATGGCCATCCAATGGTCATTTCCTGGATTGGAGTGATATTTGCTCATCACAATAACTGCAAAGCTGATATCAGGCCTTGTACATAACATTGGCATACATAATGCTATCCAAACACGAAGCATAAGGTTGATTAGAAATTCTAATCTTCTCATTTTCTGTTTACGGACACATATTCTTCGAAAGATGTAAGCCATGTCTGAACGGTATGTTTGTTGTCTTATAGTTTCCAAAATTATACCATTCTAAGATCCTATCTATGTACGTTGATTGAGATAACCCAATAATCTTCCTTTCTCTATCTCTATAGAGTTTTATGCCTAAGACCTAAGAAGCTTCACCTAGGTCCTTCATGGAGAAATCCTTATAGAGGTATGTTGGACAATTATGACCCATAACGTCACTATTTGTAAAAGACATTGTGGTTTTTGTACAAATTAACTATGTGACAATGGAAATTGCATTTTCTCATTTTGTAATTTGATTACTTAAATATATAAATGATAAAAGTCCTTATGATTAGTTCCAGATTATAAGATATGAGACAATTGTTGGAATTCTCTAAGCATCCCAAGATCATTTCAAGCAATGAAAACAAACATGCGAATATATCACGGAGTTGCGGAATACTCACATTGATCGGTTGAGTCGATGCGGTGATGAAAAAAACTGATTTTCTGCCTCCTCCAAGCTCGGCAGTGGGCAGTTTCTTCTGCTTCAAATTCGGCCATCTTGGTCCTCCATTGATGCTCCAAGCTCCAAGCTTATCAAGGTGATTCCAAGCTCATGAAGTGAGTTCCCTATCACCTTTGTATGGCTCTTATTGTGTGCTAGCACTTGATGATTTTACCACAAAATCATCATCCAATTTCTCCTTCAAATTCTCGGTTTTAACAGCAGAAAACAGAAGAGAAATGGCGCGAGAGAGAGAGGGAATTTCTTGGCTCCAAACCGTGAAAAAACAAAAGAGAGAAATGGAAAATGTGTAATGGTTAATTAATTTCCAAAAATCAATTAACATATACCATTTTTCAATTTCTTAAAATTCAAAGGCGACTATGCCAACAACTCTCATAAACTTACATCAATCAATGAATAGTGACTGGTGTCAATCACTCAAAGTGAAAGACATCTATCACTTGATTGACGAATGATGTGACGCTAGATGTGACTAGCGATTTGACGCTTAATGTGATTTGCGTGCCGCACTCGAATTCGAAATGCGAATGCGCTCGCAAACACTCTCGGGCTCGGGTTCGCTAATTCCAAATTAACGAATTTTCCGTTGCGACGCAATTAAATGATTATGCCTAGCAAAATCACTATTCACGTCGCTAACGAATTATTTCTAAATTAATTCGTTCGCCCGAATTAAAATCTAATTTTAATTCTGCGTCGAAATTCAATTTTGTATAATATATCAAATATATTATTTTATCGATTAATTCCAAAGTAATCGTTCTCTCTCTTTAAATGATATTTTATCCCAGATAAAATATCTCCGCAATTAATCCCAGATTAATTTTCTTTCTCATCCAATTAATCTCATATTAATAAAGTGCGAGTCATACGTCATCGGTGAATCTTTGGGAAGCGACCCATGAGATCCCCGGATATGTTGGAAGTAAATTCGATCGTCGGACTGTCCGAACACGTAAGTACCTAGTACTACGCTTTTACCGATTTACAAGACAGGGTTGGCTTCTAGCAAAGCGCCATGCCTACCCAATTCTCCAGAAATATCCTTACAGGAATATAGTGATCTATATCAGGCGTAGTATATGTTGTATTGCATATTTCGATCCAGTATCAGATGTCACGTGCTAGGCCTGGGGCTGGAATTCTGTCTGCCCCGTACGACGCACATGTCGGATGTCTGGTAACTAGTCTCTATAATCGGATATACATGAACTATTCATAATATCCCGATGACTGCAGTACTTAAGAGTACTAGTACTATATCCTACGTGACATCATCTCCACTATGACTGGAGTGATACTTCTGTCTTGACATCACACCCAACACACTACGATTCTCAATATACCCAGAAGAGGCGTACACAGAACCTGTTAAAGCCCCCGACGACCAAAACCAAAGTATATTGATTGTCGCAAGTATTAGCAGTGCAAGTCTCAGGTTAAGACCAAATACACCTACCCTAATTTCGGACTTCCATAGACACATAGTCATACTACCAATGAAATTCCGAGGGGGTTTATCCAGAGCGAAGCTGTTTCCTGTACCATCGGTAAAACACAACCTCTTATTACACTTGCATGAGTATCCTATACCCAAATATATGAGAACTATGTCGTTATGCCCTCACAACGCGCACAAGTGTAATACTAGTCTTTTACGCATTATCAATGTCCAATCTCGATAATACTCTGACTAGGGATATTTAATGATTTATCCTTCGTGGATTGATACTGTCTCATATCATCTCAATCCAGGAACAAATCATAAGGAGCTCCTATCATTTATACATCTTGGTGATCTAATCACAAATGATAAGAGATCAATCTCGTTTGTAACATAGTTAATTTGTACAACAACACCGTGATCTGTACAAATAGTGACGCTATGGGTCATAACTGTCCAACAATCTTCCACTTGGCCTATAGCCAGTCACTCGAGTCTCTAACACCCGAATTATGTACGGTTCGCTCAAACTGCTGAGAAAATGCTTTCATCAGCGGATTTGCATGATTATCATCTGATGCAATTTATTCAATCATCACATTTCCACAATGTATGATCCGAACGAATCAGATGAATATCGAAGTATGTATCTGGATCGTTGATGAGACCATTAATTCTTTAGCCTGTGTTGTAGCCTAGCTCAGCTGCTAACAGAACTATATCTAATCTAATTAGATTTATTATCGATCCAAATGGCTTCTATTGCCGCCTCAGCTGCAGAAATAACCCCCATTTGTTGTTTATTCGATAACAGTATCTTGCTTAGAAGATTTTCAGCTCACTGTTCCGTTATTCAAACTGTATAGTACCGTTTGCGACTTATAGTCGTTTTATCGGTTTAGGAAACTTGCAGTAGTGATCCCAGTCACTTCAAGTTCTCCATCTCCATAGTATAAGACATCATCATTAGTTCTCTAAGAAACTAATGGATGTTCTTAATATCAATCCAGTGACTATCACTTGAATTGGCTTGTTTGTGACTGCATATGCTCAAAGCGTATGAGACACCAAGTAACGTACATTTTTCAATGTACGAATTCTCAGAGAGTTTTTTTCCGAAAGCCAAGCTTTCACCGCATGGCGAGCAACAATTAACATCTTTATGAGGTGAGATCAGAAACCCATACCCCAGGTTGTTTTCTGACTCTCTCTAACTTACGTGGTTCTTGTGTATTCGAAGATTTCTGGTATAGTTTCATCCTTGATGAACTATTTATGTTCCATTAAGATTCGATGCCTGATATAGTATTACTCTGATTTTCATCGAGTTTTACTATCCTCCCACTTACCACTGCATATCGGTATTCCTCTTAGGAAAACCGCATGGCGAGCAACAATTACATTGTTCTCTTGTGAGTTGTATAAGTACTATACTTTGGTATCCCTAGGATAACCTACAATTGGGCACTTATCCGATTTGGGTTTTAATTTGGTATCATCCAAACATATGCCTAACATATCCAAATCTTCAGGAATGAGAAAACCTAGTTTCATTCCTGTTCATATCTAATATAAAGTCTGTCAAACAGATTTTTATGGAACCTTATTCTAAATAAGTTCTACACTGTTAATGCGTATCCGTTGAAGGAAATGGTAGCTCAGAGCGACTCATGATTAACCTTATCATGTCCAACAAAATTGGTTTATCCTGTTCGGACACACACCGTCAAAATGACGTGTTCCGGGAGGAGTCCTCATTGAAGAATACTATACTCTTTCAAGTATATAATAAAATTATTGCTTAAGTATTTTCTATTACGGTCTAACCGTGAAAATTTAATACTATAGCCGGTCTGTTTGTCTATTTCGTGTCGAAACTATAAAAGTTTCTAATTTGTGTTTCAAAAGAAACACATAAAACACAACGCGATGCCACATCCGTAAAGGTCACGAAATATTCATATCCACCTCTAGCCTAGCTAGATATGGGCCCACTTGCTTCACTATGAACTAGGTCTAACCGATCGGTGGCATTTGCACTTTTACCATCTAAATAGTATTTTAGGCACTTTGCCTAATAAACTAGATTCATAGACTTTATTTGAATGGAATCAAATTAGTCCTAGTACCCACTCTTCGAAAGTGTGGATATACGATTCTTGTTTAATTGTGCCCAAGACAAAAATGCCATAATAAAGTCTCTTCTAATCAAATCAGTTTGAGCTATTTGTTTGTCATGTGATATGTTTGAGATTTATTTATATTCAAAATATAAATATTGTCATTCACATCTAATGTGTTTATCTCAATATTATCTTTATAAAATAAAACACTTTAGTGTTCTAGAATATAAAGGTAAATCTGCAACGGATTAAACACTGATATGGAGAAAATGTCTCTAGTCAAACTAGTTACATTTTAACAGTTTCCTAATTTAAGTACACACCTAAAGGGTAGTTCCTAAACTTAGGTATCTACGATTAAAACAACGACTTTCGTCCCGTTTCCAATTCGCAGATAAATCTCCACTGAAGTCAGTATCCTGCTCATAGCAGATTCTGAACATCAGTACATATTTATGTACCATACTAAGTATTTAAAATCCAATTTCAATACTAGTAGTGAACATATTTATAACAAACATATTTGAAGTCGGAGCCTTGCACCGTCTTCAATTCCTTCATGTCTGCTTTGTCCAAACGGCAGTCACGCTTCCGCGATCCTGTTTGCCATAATTTAGGCAGATATTTTGGGATATGTCATTTATCTTCCCAGAAGATTATAATGATTTTGCCTTTGCCCTTTTCACATTCCAGTAGCCTTTGGCCAAGCCTTTGGTTTCTAAAATATTGAAGTAAGGTGCGCCTTGCACTTCTTGCCTTATTGCAAAGTTTGGCTTTGTCTCCTTGAGAATAGCCATTAACTCTTCAAGAGTTTATATTGCAATTTAGTACTTTTAAAATCTAAGAATAGATCTATGAAGATCCTTCAATTTCATTATCATACTTTAAGGATCTAACCCTTAGTTCTGATAAAGAAATTAAGGAGTCTACTTCGACAAGCTTAATGGATTAAGCACTAAAGTTATCATTACATAAATCTTCCAAAGATTATGCTCTACTATTTGCTTAAGTCCGGGCTTAGGCTTAATATGTTATTTTATCAAATAAAGTAACTTATTAGATTTCAGGACCATCCTGAAATTTAATTCCCAATTTGAAAATTAAACAATTTAAATACATTTTCCCTAGGATTATGTTTTAAATGTCAATCTTTCAATTACATCTTGATTCTAATAGTCCAACTATTTAATCAACGATTTTCGGTACTATTTATTATAATGATTATAATAGTCCAACTATTTAATCAACTATAAATGAATTGTTTGAATATAGTCCAACTGTTTATTAAAAGAACAATTTAAATATTAGTCCAACTAACATTTAATTTATTTGACGAATGATATTTGATTGAGCGCGTATGGCAAGTAATTAAACGAATATTGAAAATTTAATTCTTGCCTCCCACTATTTTTCGGGGAGCCTCTAACCCTCTGTCGAGTACTCAGGAAACCGTGTTTCCTAGCGTGCTAGGATCCCGTTAAATATCACACAATCTTGACTTTGGCCAACAAATTGTATGTAATTAACTAGGTAGATCTCTAAGATCAATTGTATCCAATCCAATTCCTAGATCCAGTAGGGGGACATCCAAGTCCGAAACATATATCTTATATATGCCAATATATCTAATATATTGCCTAACATTTTTCCTCTGAATCAACTAAGCCTTGGCTTTGGCACAACAAACTTAGTGATCCCAGTTAAGCGTGACTTATTGACCATGGAAAGCTTCGTAATCAATGTCGATGGACAAGAAGTGGTCTTGACTTTGGCCAACAAACCACAACTTGGACAAGAAACCGATATGGAACAAAGCTCTCGTGATTCAAACACATCCTCGACGGACAAAGGCCTTGACTTTGGCCAACAAACCAATGCCAGTCTTAGATCTTGAGTAAGAATAACTCAATGGAAGGAAAAACGCTTAATATTGTTTGAGGGTTTTTCGCGTGCAAATTGGCAACCAATTTATTATCTTTGTTAAGGTATCATCATCATACACACTTAAACATGCATTATAAATACATAATAAAGTGCGTATAATAAAATAATAATGATATGCGGATTGATACTTCACATATTGATCCTAGATCAAATCTCTCCCTTTCTCTCTCTCCCGCTAGCACAAGTATTTACTTCTACCCGTTACACTACACTTCTAAAGAAACCTCATTTACATTGAGGGGAATAGGTGAGAAGAGAAATACAAAGAGAATAGAGGTAATAGGCTGGACACGCAGGTCCAATTAATAAATTCTAAATTTATTACAACAATTTCTAAAATTACCCCACCCATCTAATATCCATCCGATATACATTATTCATACATCGCAACCATGTATTCACACAAGCATGTTATCAATCAATCTAATCAAATTAATTAATCTGATAATTAATGACCATACAATGTTCAAACAACAATTTGATTTTGCTCGAGTCAAACTCGTTTTTGCGAATAAGTACTCAAAGTACGAATTCTTGAATTAAATTAAACTACAACATTAAATCCAATTCAATTTGTATTTAATACTAATTCGTAATTTAATTCCAAATTAAATACTACACTTTATCAATAAACCTTTTACGATTTAAATTCCAAATTTAATCGTTACGGGTCTCAAAGCCCGATTAATATCCAATGTTAATTTAATTAAAGTCCAATGGGCTTTTAATTAATTTCTTTAAGGCGTGGGCTTCGGCAACCAAAGCCCAATCTAGGAGTAACCCCATAAGCCTAGAAATCAATTTAGGCCCATTAGGCCCAATTAAATTTATTAAGGTCCTTTAGTCGCATTTGGGCTTTATGGAAGCGGTTTTGGGCCTAATTGGATCCAACCAATTTAGCCTAAACCCAACTTGGTACAACCAAGCCCAATAAGCCCAATTACAATATTTCAAGCCCAAATACAATTTAAGCCTAAATAATTTAATTCCAAAATTCCAAATTTCTCAATTAAATTACCAAAAGTGTATTACATAATTAATTACCCAAATCAATATTTCCAAAACATAAATTTGTCTAATGAATCATGCTCATTAACATTAAATCATGTCCAACACAATTTATCAAAAAATCAAACCCAATTACATGCTACAAGTCTCGGCAATATAGGGTTTTTTCAAATCGATACCATTGTTGGAATTCTCTAAGCATCCCAAGATCATTTCAAGCAATGAAAAAAAACATGCTAATACATCACGGAGTTGCGAAATACTCACAATGATCGGTTGAGTCGATGCGGTGATGAACAAAACTCATTTTCTGCCTCCTCCAAGCTCGGTAGTGGGCAGTTTCTTCTGCTTCAAATTCGGCCATCTTGGTCCTCCATTGATGCTCCAAGCTCCAAGCTTATCAAGGTGATTCCAAGCTCATGAAGTGAGTTCCCTATCACCTTTGTATGGCTCCTATTGTGTGCTAGCACTCGATGATTTTGCCACAAAATCATCATCCAATTTCTCTTTCACATTCTCGGTTTTAGCAGCAGAAAATAGAAGAGAAATGGCGCGAGAGAGAGAGGGAATTTCTTGGCTCCAAACCGTGAAAAAACAAGAGAGAGAAATGGAAAATGTGTAATGGTTAATTAATTTCCAAAAATCAATTAACATATACCATTTTTCAATTTCTTAAAATTCAAAGGCGACTATGCCAACAACTCTCATAAACTTACATCAATCAATGAATAGTGACTGGTGTCAATCACTCAAAGTGAAAGACATCTATCACTTGATTGACGAATGATGTGACGCTAGATGTGACTAGCGATTTGACGCTTAATGTGATTTGCGTGCCGCACTCGAATTCGAAATGCGAATGCGCTCGCAAACACTCTCGGGCTTGGGTTCGCTAATTCCAAATTAACGAATTTTTCGTTGCGGCGCAATTAAATGATTATGCCTAGTGAAATCACTATTCAAGTCGCTAACGAATTAATTCTAAATTAATTCGTTCACCCGAATTAAAATCTAATTTTAATTCCTCGTCGAAATTCAATTTCGTATAATATATCAAATATATTATTTTATCGATTAATTCCAAATTAATCGTTCTCTCTCTTTAAATGATATTTTATCCCAGATAAAATATCTCCAAAAAATTAATCCCAGATTAATTTTCTCTCTCATCCAATTAATCCCAGATTAATTGGATGAGAGTCATACGTCATCCGTGAATCTTCGGGAAGCGACCCATGGGATCCCCATATATATTGGCAGTAAATTCGGTCGTCGGACTATCCGAACACGTAAGTACTTAGTACTACGCTTTTACCGATTTACAAGACAATGTTGGCTTCTAACAAAGCGCCATGCCTACCCAATTCTCCAGAAATATCCTTACAGGAATATAGTGATCTATATCAGGCGTAGTATACGTTGTATTGCGTATTTCGATCCAGTATCAGATGTCACGTGCTAGGGCGGCTGGAATTGTGTCTGGCCCGTACGAAACACATGTCGGATGTCTTGTAACTAGTCTCTATAATCGGATATACATGACCTAGTCATAATATCCCGATGACTGCAGTACTTAAGAGTACTAGTACCCTATCCTACGTGACATCATCTCCACTATGACTGGAGTGATACTTCCATCTTGACATCACACCCAACACACTACGATTCTCAATATACCCAGCAGAGGCGTACACAGAACCTGTTAAAGCCCTCGACGACCAAAACCAAAGTATATTGATTGTCGTAAGTATTAGCGGTGTAAGTCTCTGGTTAAGACCAAATACACCTACCCTGATTTCGGACTTCCATAGACACATAGTCATACTACCAATGGAATTCCAAGGGGGTCTATCCAGAGCGAAGCTGTTTCCCGTACCATTGGTAAAACACAACCTCCTATTACACTTGTATGAGTATCCTATACCCAAATATATGAGAACTATGTCGTTATGCCCTCACAACGCGCACAAGTGTAATACTAGTATTTTACGCATTATCAATGTCCAATCTCGATAATACTCTGACTAGGGATATTTAATTGTACAATAAGACCATGATCTGTACAACAACACCATGATCTGTACAAATAGTGATGCTATGGGTCATAACTGTCCAACAACAATATCAATCCATAAAGGTTTAATCATTAAATATCCATAGTCATAGTATTATCGAGACTGGACATCGATAATGCGGAATAGACTAGTATTGCACTTGTGCGTGTTATTGAAGCGTAACATCATAGTTCTCATATATTTAAGTATTGGATACTTATGCAAGTGTGATAGGGTGCTGTGTTTACCGATGGTACGGAAATAGCTTCGCTCTGGATAGACCCCTCGGAATCCCATTGGTAGTATGACTATGTGTCTATGGGAATCCAAATCAGGGTAGGTGTATTTGGTCTTAATCTGAGACTTACATTGTTAGTACTTGCGACAATCAATAGGCTTTGGTTTTGGTCGTCCGGGACTTTAACAGGTTCTGTGTACGCCTCTTCTGGGTTTATTGAGAATCGTAGTGTATTGGGTGTGATGTCAAGATGGAAGTATCACTTCAGTCATATGGAGATGATGATCACGCAGGGATACATAACTGGTACTCTAATGTGTTGCAACCATCGGGATAATATGACAAGGTCATGATTATCCGATTAAAGAGACTAGTTGCTTGTGATCCGATACATGCTTCGTACGGGGCAGACATTATTCCAGCCTCAGGCCTTACATGTGACATCCGATACTGGATCGCAATACGTAATACTACGTATACTACACCTGACATAGAATATATGTTCCTTTAAGAATATTTCTGGAGAATTGGGTAGGTACGGTGCTTTGCTAGAAGCCAACCATGTCTCGTAAATCGGTAAAAATGTGGTATGAGGTACGCAAGTGTTTAGATAGTCCGACGACCGGATTTACTGCCAACATATCTGGGGATCTCATGGGTCGCTTCCTGAAGATTCACCGATGACGTATGATTCGAACATAATTAATCTAGGATTAATTGCGGAGAGATTTTATCTGGGATAAAATACTATTTGAAGAGAGAGAACGATTAATTTGTAATTAATCGATAAAATAATATATTCAATATATTAAATGAAATTAGATTTCATAACAGAATTAAAATTGGATTTTAATTCGGGCGAACAAATTAATTTAGAATTAATTCGCAAGCGACTTGAATAGTAATTTTGCTAGGCATAATTATTTAATTAAATTTGATTTAATTACGTCGCAACGGAAAATTCGTTAATTCAGAATTAACAAACCCGAGCCCGGAAGTGTTTGCGGGCCCACTCGGATTTTTAATTCAAGTGCGGCCCACAAGTCACATCAAGGTTGTGTGTTATTTAACGGGATCATATCCCACTAGGAAACTAGGTTTCCCGAGTACTCAATAGAGGGTTAGAGGCTCGCCGAAAAATAATGGGAGGCCAGTATTGAATTTGAAATTTCGTTCAAATACTTGGCTTTACGCGCTTTCAAATTATTTTCGTCAATAAATATTTATTAGTTGGACTAATATTTTATTATTTTTCTTGTAACAGTTAGACTGTACCCAAACATCGTTAATTGAATAGTTTGACTATTGCAATTAAGATGACAGGAAAGTTGAGCATTATAGATATTATCATGGGCGACAATGTCTTTAATGGCGCGAGCTTTCAAGATTGGGATATGAATCTCAGGATTTTCCTGGGATCCGAGAAGTTGCTCTACACTATAGAGAGACCTTTTGGGCCTAAGCCTAGATCTGATCAGATAGTTGAGTTAGAGCTTTGGAAGACTCATAGAGATGACAACGTCACTGCTAAATCTATAATGCTTGCTGCTATGACTCAACAATTCCGTCGTCAGAACAAGGGATTGGATCCCTATAATATGATGGTGAAGTTGCATGATCTTCATCAATATAAACTTAGATCACAGAGATATGAGTTGCAGAAGAAGATCTTTCGCGCTCGTATGTCAGAGGGTATATCTGTAAGCACTATATGTCGCAGATGATTGCTGACATTGAGCAGCTGGGACATATAAGCATTGTCTTCGAGGCTGAGACTTTTATAGATTTGATCTTACAGTATCTGCCCGACACTTGGAGTGGGTTCATCATGAACTACAATATGATGAACCAAGACCATACTCCTGGAGAGTTAATGTCCATACTGCGCGAAGCAGAAAAAGAGCTCCTAAAGGGCAAGAAGCGCGAGATGCACTTCGCTTCAACATCTCAGTCTCCCAAGGCTTGGCCTAAGGCAACTGGAGAAGAAAGGCAAGGCCAAATCGTCAAAACCTTTTGGGAAGGGCAAAGACAAATCCCAAGATATATGTCTGCAGTGCGGGAAGCGGGGTCACTAGAAGCGTGACTGTCGCGAGTACAAGGCACACATGAAGGAAATCAAAGCGGGCAAGGCACCGGCTTCAGGTATGTTTGTTATAGAAATAAACATGTCTACTACTAGTTTTAAAAATTAGATTTTTGATTCTGGTTGTGGTACTTATATATGTACTGATGTGCAGGATCTGCAAATTAGCAGGAGACTGGCCTCATGAGAGATTGACCTCCGCGTTGGAAATTGGCACGAGTCGCCATTTTTCCGTTGGCACTAATGTTTTGGAACTGCCCTCGGGGCATGTACTTAAACTTACAGACTGTTATTATGTACTTAGTTGACTAGGAATATTATTTCTATATCTATGTTAGCCCAATGTGGGTATACTTTTGTATTTAGAAACACTGGGTGTTTTATGTATAATAATGATATGGAGATTTGCACTGCTGATGTAAATAATGGTCTTTATATTTTGAATATAAATCAATCTCAAACATATAATGTAACAAACAAAAGGCTTAAATTAAGTAACAAATATGAAACTTATATGTAGCATTATCGTCTGGGACACATTAACAAGACTCGCATATCCACACTTTCGAAGAGTGGGTACTTGGACGAATTTGATCCAAATTCATATGACGTCTGCGAATCTTGTTTATGAGGAAAAATGCCTAAATCACCTTTTAGCGGTAAAGTTGCACGTGCCACCGAACTGTTAGCCCTCGTTCATAGTGACGTGTGTGGGCCCATGTCTAGCCAGGCTAGAGGTGGATATGAATACTTCGTAACCTTTACGGATTATGCATCGTGATATGGTTATGTGTATCGTATGAGACATAAGTCGGAAACCTTTGAGAAATTCAAAGAGTTTCGACACGAAGTAGAAAAACAGACCGACAAAAGTATTAAGACATTACGGTCAGACCGTGGTGGAGAATACTTAAGCAATGCGTTTCTTGATTACTTGAAAGAATATGGTATTCTTTCACTGTGGACTCCTCCCGGAACACTGCAATTAAACGGTGTGTCTGAACGGAGAAACCGAACTTTGTTAGACATGGTAAGGTCTATGATGAGTCGCACAGAGCTACCTATTTCCTTTTGGGGATATGCATTGAACAGTGCAATACTTATTTTGAATAAGGTTCCGTCAAAGTCAGTTCAACAGACACCATATGAAATATAGACAGGAAAGAAATCGGGTTTCTCATTTCTGAAGATTTGGGGATGTTGGTCATACGTCAAACGTTTGGAAGGTACCAAACTTGAACCCAAATCGGATAAATGCCTATTTGTAGGATATCCTAGGGAAACCAAAGGATATTACTTCTATAACCCAAGAGAGAACAAAGTATTTGTTGCTCTACATGCGGTTTTCCTTGAGAAGGAATTCCTAAATGCAGTGGTTAGTGGGAGGAAAGTAGAACTCGATGAAAATCAGAGTGACACTGTTCCTGGAAAAAAATCCTTAACGGAAAATGAACAGTCCATCATGGATAAGACTGTAACACAATCTTCGAATACACAAGAACCACGTAGGTCGGAGAGAGTCAGAAAACAACCTGAGAGGTATGGGTTTTTGATCTCACCTCATGTGGATATCAATCTCATTGAGGATAACGAGCTGACTACGTATGAGGAAGCAATACAAGATATCGATTTGCTTTATGGCAAGAGGTCATGAAGTCCGAAATGGATTCCATGTACACCAACCAAGTTTGGACACTGGTTGATGCACCCGAAGGCGTAAAGCCTATTGGTTACAAATGGGTCTTCAAGAAGAAGACTGACATGGATGGCAACATACAGACGTACAAAGTTAGGTTTGTAGCGAAAGGGTATCATCAAAGACATGGTGTCGATTACGATGAAACTCTTTCACCAGTTGCCATGATAAAATCCATTCGGATAATGCTTGCTATAGCTGCATATTTCGATTACGAGATATGGCAGATGGACGTCAAAACCGCTTTCCTTAACGAAAACGTTTTGGAGGATGTTTATATGCAACAGCCTAACGGTTTTGTCGTACCTGGACTTGCAAACAAGGTTTGTAAGTTAAATCGATCTATTTATGGATTGAAGCAAGCATCGCATTCTTGGAACCAATGTTTTGATGAGATCATAACAGAATATGATTTCGTTAAAAACGAGGATGATCCTTGTGTATATAAGAAGGTTAGTGGGAGTGCACTGATATTCATTATCATTTACGTTGATGATGTATTGCTTATTGGCAATGATATTCCCATGCTACAATCGGTGAAAGCTTGGCTTTCATTGAAATTCTCCATGAAGGATCTGGGAGAAGTAGCCTTTATTATAGGAATAAAGATCTACCGGGATAGATCTAGAAAGCTGTGTGGACTCTCCTAGAGCACGTACATTGATAAAGTGTTGAAGAGATTCAACATGGATCAGTCCAAGAGAGGACTATTGCCAGTGTCACATGGCGTCACTCTATCTAAGGATATGTGTCCTAAAACTTAAAATGCGAGAGGCAATATGAGTCGGATCCCGTTCGCCTCGGTAGTCGGATCGATCATGTATGCCATGATATGTACGTGACCTGATGTCTCGTATACTTTGAGCATGTGTAGTCGCTATCAGGCCGATCCTGGTGATGGTCACTGGATGGCGGTTTAGAATATCCTCAAGTATCTTAAAGGAACTAAGGATGCTTTCTTAATCTATGGAGATGGAGAACTTGAGGTAACTGGGTATACCGATGCAAGTTTCCAAATCGATAAAGACGACTGTAAGTCACAATCCAGGTACATATTTTGTTTGAACAACGGATCAGTAAGCTGGAAATCTTCCAAGCAATAGACTGTTGCCGATTCAACAACAGAAGCGGAGTACATTGCAGCAGCTGAAGCAGCAAAAGAGGCAGTTTGGATCCGTAAATTCCTAATTGGATTAGGAGTAGTTCCGTTAGCAGCTGAGCCTGTTCCATTGTATTGTGACAATAACAGGGCTATAGCGCCCGCTAAGGAACCGCGGTCTCATCAACGATCCAAGCATGTTCTTCGACGTTTCTATCTGATTCGTGAGATCATACATCGTGGAGATGTGAAGATCGATAAGGTCGCATCAGAGGACAACATTGCAGATCCGCTGACGAAAGTTATTCCTCAGCAAAAGTTTGAGCGACATGTACATAGTTCAGGTGTTATATGCTTGAGTGACTGGCTATAGGCCAAGTGGGAGATTGTTGGACAATTATGACCCATAGCGTCACTATTTGTAAAAGACATTGTGGTTTTTGTACAAATTAACTATGTGACAATAGAAATTGCATTTTATCATTTTGTAATTTGATTACTTAAATATATAAATGATAAAAGTTCTTATGATTAGTTCCAGATTATAAGATATGAGACAATATCAATCCATAAAGGCTTAATCATTAAATATCCCTAGTCGTAGTATTATCGAGACTGGACATCTATAATGCGGAATAGACTAGTATTGCATTTGTGCGTGTTATGGAAGCGTAACAGCATAGTTCTCATATATTTAAGTATTGGATACTTATGCAAGTGTGATAGGAGGTTGTGTTTACCAATGGTACGGAAACAGCTTCGCTCTCGATAGACCCCTCGGAATCCCATTGGTAGTATGGTTATGTGTCTATGGGAATCCGAATCAGGGTAGGTGTATTTGGTCTTAACCTGAGACTTACATTGTTAGTACTTCCGACAATCAATACGCTTTGGTTTTGGTCGTCCGGGAATTTAACAGGTTCTGTGTACGCCTCTTCTGGGTTTATTGAGAATCGTAGTGTATTGGGTGTGATATCAAGACGGAAATATCACTTTAGTCATATGGAGATGATGATCACGCAGGGATACAAAACCGGTACTCTAATGTGTTGCAACCATCGGGATAATATGACAAGGTCATGATTATCCTATTAAAGAGACTAGTTGCTTATGATCCGATATATGCTTCGTACGGGGCAGACATTATTCCAGCCCCATGCTTTGCATGTGACATCCGATACTGGATCGCAATACGCAATACTACGTATACTACGCCTGAAATAGATTATATATTCATTTAAGAATATTTCTGGAGAATTGGGTAGGCACGGTGCTTTGATAGAAGCCAACCATGTCTCGTAAATCGATAAAATTGTGGTACGAGGTACGCACGTGTTTGGATAGTCCGAAGATCGGATTTAGTTCCAAAATATCCAGGGATCTCATGGGTCGCTTCCCGAAGATTCACCGATGACATATGATTCGAACATAATTAATCTAGGATTAATTGCGGAGAGATTTTATCTGGGATAAAATACTATTTGAAGAGAGAGAACGATTAATTGGAATTAATGGATAAAATAATATATTCAATATATTAAATGAAATTAGATTTCATAACGGAAGAACGAATTAATTTAGAATTAATTCGCAAGCGACGTGAATAGTAATTTTGCTAGGCATAATTATTTAATTAAATTGATTTAATTACGTTGCAACGGAAAATTCGTTAATTCAGAATTAATGAACCCGAGCCCGAGAGTGTTTGCGGGCCCACTCGGATTTTGAATTCAAGTGGGGCCCACAAGTCACATCACTAGTCAATCATTTACCTTTATGGTGATGGAAGTTAGTGTAGGAATTGATGGAAACTTGTTTTACACTCAAGTAGATAAGGTGATGGACTTTTACCAATTATTAGATTTTGGTATATCATTTGATTTTTTGAATATCAAATAAACAAGTCAACAAAATCACTTCACCTTGCTCTCTCTCTTTCACGCCCAAACCACCAAACTCTCTCCCTATTTTGGCTTGGCCGAATTCATCAGAAGAGAATGAAGAATTGTTGCAATTTTTCTAAGTGCTAGCACACCACAAGAATCATATAAGGTGATAGGGAAATCAATCCCAAGAGCTTGGAATCTCAAATCTCAAAGCTTGGAGCTTGGATTCATCATTCATAGAGGAGCTTGGAGGAACTTCTCAAAGCAAATTTTTTGTTCTACACACATCCTACATCTGATCGTTGTAAGTATATTTCTGTTATACTTCTTCTTATATTCACATGATTTTATGCTTAAATTGATCTTGGGATGACCTTAGAAACCCAACAAGGTAAGCTTTGACACCTTGCATCATCCCGATATCATTCCCAATGATAAGGATGGCATCAACATAGAGAAATAAAAATACCACCATACTCCCACTGGCATTCGGGTTTTATCTTCTTATTTCTTTTTTAGAACTCTAATGATTTCCATTAGATTCATGAATTGTTTATCATTGATTTTATCTTTTATCATGAATTAACTCCTTAATTCTGGAGAATGATGTAATCTATGTTTGAACCTTGTACTTGTTTGTCAATTTTGTTATGAAGTTTTATTGATTTATTTATATTCTTTTGAGTTTAATGCTTCTTGATTGTTGGCCACAATTTGAGATGATGAATGTTTAGAATCTATCACTCGAGAGAGGGGATTTTGAATAGATCTAGAGAATATAGCCTAGGATTTTATAGAGTTCGAGAGAATCTGTAGTCCTTTGAAGTCGTTAATATAGAATCACAAAGCGTAATGAGTTGTTAACTATTGGATTTTTATAGAGATATCGAAGTCTATAGTTGATGATCTTTTCACTCGGCACTCGAGAGAGGGAGTGGATATTTTAGGAGTATTGACTTATAAACAATATAACTGAACATGGATTAATTGACATGACAAATGCATAGGCGACAACTAGGTGAAATCAGGATCCAGAATCTCTATCGTATTAGTTCCTCCTATTTTATTGCTTTTATATTTTATTTATTTATTTAAAATCTTTATTATTTGTTTTCTAAATAAAGTTAGGATTATCAATTGTAGTACTTAGTGCGAGTTAAGGCAATCCCTGTGGGTTCGACACTCTTTCACCGATTTATACTAAAACTTGACACCGTACACTTGCGGTACGATATAAAAATATCACAACATGGCCCATCAGCACTTAGAAGCCTTTGGCCCAATCGTCATAAAATACATTCTTGTCCCAGTTTAAATGGCCCAACAAGCCCATATCCCATGACAAATGGTCCAAATGGATCCAAACGACGATGTTCCCAAAGACAAGCATAAAAGAAATATAATGCAAACATAAAGTAATAATTTCTACATAATGGCCCATCAACATTTCAGAAGCTTTGGGCCTAATAGTTATAAGGTACGAACTTGCCCCAGTTTAAATGGCCCAGTAAGTCCGCATTTCTGACAATAATCCAACTGCATCTAAATAATGATGGTCCACAAGCACATACTCAAGGAAATAATTGTTACTTTAACCATACAACCCCGGTCTATGGGTGGGTTCGCAAGAGTGTAGACAAAGGCTCTCACTGGCGAAGGATGGCCCACAACTAGGTCTCCCCAATCAAGGGTTCGAGCGACCAAGTGAGTGCACCTTTTTTTATACACTAAAGTACGTGCCAATGAGCTATGGTGTGTGACTGACTGTCAAATGGATTTCCCGTTGTAGATTCCCCAGAGGGAGGGTGGAGCGAGGCTCTCTTAAATACCCTAGCCTCTTGGGCTCTTATCACTTGGTGATAGGAATAGACAACGAGTCCCCAAATTAGTCCATCACAATAGGCTACGAGTAGATGGCCATATAGGTGCCTTCACAGATTTTCCTTCTAGGAAGGTAGTGAATGAAGAAAGATACCAAACCATTACCTAGCCTCAAAATGCCCTTGATTAAACCCCCATTTTATCCACTATAGACATGGTCAATTAGAACATAAATCCAAACATTACAAGACAATATTTCGGGGTCGATTCTCTATCCCCAGTGGAGTCGCCAGACTGTGGGACAACATGAACTGGACGACGCATGCTGTTCTAGGCTAGCGGCCTAGTCTGGAGTACGAAGTAGCCACGGGGGACTAAACCGGAGAAATAATGGAGTCGCCACCCGGTGTGAACCGGGAAAATGGGATTTAAGGCCGCACTCACCCCTCGCAAGGGAAGACCTCAAACCGTTGGGGTCGGAATGGTCCCTTACTTATGTCACTTGTAATGAAAGGATTTGTGCAATAATTTAATCAAGCTTAAGTAACACTTATTTCCAAGAGTATCATACTTCTAAGTTCTCATGCATACATCAACAAGTTCATCTAAATTTACATGTAACACATATCCGAATTTGCATACAGCCTATTTGCATGTAATCTATGTCTCAATTTGCATATATAAAGATTAACATACGTCAAGCATACAAGTTAATAAACACATTATACTCATACATGTGGGTAATACAGATGAACGACACCTACACAATCTTGCATAATGTATAGAAACAATCAGGTTAATCATACGAAGGAATAGCTACTAGGGATAATTAAGTGCGAAATCTGATGAGAATAACTAAGTTCAGTGGGTGCGCGTTCGCGTAGCGTTCGAGAACGCGTTCGAACGGTAAACAGAAGGTTCGCGTTCGTATAGCATTCGAGAACGCGTTCGAAAGGAACCAGACCTGATGCATGAAACACTAAGAAGATGCGTCCGCGTTCACGTAGCATTTGATAACGCGTTCGAATTGTTAACAGAAGGTTCACGTTCGTGTGGCGTTCAAGAACGCATTCGAACGGAACCAGACCTGATACATGAAACACTGAGAAAATGCGTCCGCGTTCGCGTAGCGTTCGAGGACGCGTTCGAACGGTAAACATAAGGTTCACGTTCGTGTGACGTTCAACACATTCATAGACTAACAAATCCACCATGTGGGACCTCACGTATCTTATTGAACTCATCTCACATCCAATCGAATATACACCAACCGGCGCGGAAAAGCATCGTGGTAAAGGATTTTAACCCCTCCAAATATGGGACCTTTAATTCGACTTACTAAGCCCATGCGCTCGATCGCGTCATGCATACAAAAATAAAGATAATAACATGAAACTTGGTATGCCCGATTGAACATATCTTACATCCAATCGAATACACATCAACCGGCGCGGCAAAGCATCATGGTAAAGATTTTTAACCCCTCCAAATAGGGGACCTTTAATCCGACTTACTAATCCCATGCACTCGATCGCGTCATGCATACAAAAATAAAGACAATAATATCAAACTTAGTATGCTCGATCGAACATATCTTACATCCAACCGAACACACATCAACCGGCGCGGCAAAGCATCGTGGTAAAGGATTTTAACCCCTCCAAATAGGGGACCTTTAATCCGACTTACTAAGCCCATGCACTCGATCGCGTCATGCATACAAAAATAAAGACAATAATATCAAACTTAGTATGCCTGATTGAACATATCTTACATCCAACCGAACACACATCAACCGGTGTGGCAAAGCATCGTGGTAAAGGATTTTTAACCCCTCCAAATAGGGGACCTTTAATCTGACTTACTAAGCCCATGCACTCGATCGTTTCATGCATAGAAAAATAAAGATAATAACATCAAACTTGGTATGCCCGATTGAACATATCTTACATCCAATCGAACACACATCAACCGGCGCGGCAAAGCATCATGGTAAAGGATTTTTAACCCCTCCAAATAGGGGACCTTTAATCCGACTTACTAATCCCATGCACTCGATCGCGTCATGCATACAAAAATAAAGACAATAATATCAAACTTAGTATGCTCGATCGAACATATCTTACATCCAACCGAACACACATCAACCGGCGTGGCAAAGCATCGTGGTAAAGGATTTTAACCCCTCCAAATAGGGGACCTTTAATCCGACTTACTAAGCCCATGCACTCGATCGCGTCATGCATACAAAAATAAAGACAATAATATCAAACTTAGTATGCCTGATTGAACATATCTTACATCCAACCGAACACACATCAACCGGCGCGGCAAAGCATCGTGGTAAAGGATTTTTAACCCCTCCAAATAGGGGACCTTTAATCCGACTTACTAAGCCCATGCACTCGATCGCGTCATGCATACAAAAATAAAGACAATAATATCAAACTTAGTTTGCCCGATTGAACATATCTTACATCCAACCGAACACACATCAACCGGCGCGGCAAAGCATCGTGGTAAAGGATTTTAACCCCTCCAAATAGGGGACCTTTAATCCGACTTACTAAGCCCATGCACTCGATTGCGTCATGCATAAACAAGTAACATGCGGAATTCAAATGACGAAAAATAAATAAATCAAAACAATATAAAACAAAAGAAGATGTCGTTTACTCAAGCGGTACGTGGAGTTGTATCCCGAGTACAAATCATACTACCGTCCATTCGGAATTTGCTATGAAATTTATGTCCGGGTTTCCATCCGATATATCGCGAGAGTTGACACATCTTTCATTTTATTCCAAGGCCACAACATACAATATTTCGTAATACATGCATATTTATCTACTAATGGGCCACAACATGCATTTTAACATAACAATCATGCGAACAATACTCAATAAATAATAAAAATAAAACAGAAAACGAATGTGGAAAATACCCTCAGGTCTAACCTTTTTTGCCGACTTTCGGACTTGCGTTTCACGGAGATCGGAATGGTAAAGCTCCTCAACTTCTCCGGTTCACTGGTTTAGCGTCTTAGCTCACTGTTTTGCTGTTTTACTTGCTGTTCGGCCTCCATTTTGCTGCTGTTTCCTATGTATTTTCTGCTCACTGTTCAGGTCACTGTTTTGATGTTTCAACGGACTGTTTTGAGTGTTTTTTGTGGGATTTAAGTGCAGTTTTTATGTTACTATATTTTATGGACTGTTTTGGGTGTTTTTGGGGCTTTATTTGCGTGTCCTAAGGCTGTGGTATGGGGCTGTGTATTCGTCTATGGAGGGACTTGGAGGAGGGGTGGTTGTTTCGGTTATTGAATGAGGTATATGAGAGAAATTATTTTACTTCTTATGCTATTACTGTGAATGATATTGTGTGAAGGTGATGGGAAATTCTTTGCTTCTTTTCTTCTTATGATGGGCGTGAACTATATGTGTATGAGCTAGGGGAGTCATGTCTTGGTTATGGGTTTTTTATATAGAGAATGGCTAGGGCTACTCCTTGTTTCACAAGGAAGGGATTGGATTTTGTGTTGAACAAGGAAAGTCAAAGATTGAGGGGGAAAAATTGGTTTAGATTAGGAAGTCAATATCTTTAAATTGGTTATGAGTGATTTAATTAGGCACGACATCTTTTTTTTAATTTAGTATATGATTTTGCTTAGTTAGGAAGTTAATATATTTGATTTATCTAAATTAGGTATGATTATATTTTATGTTTTATTTAATTGGTAAATGGTTTAATTATTTAATTTATTCAATGTTTAATTTAATTAATATTTGATTTAATTTGGGTGTAATTTAAGGGCCTTGGGCGTGTGGGCATAGCAGCAAAACCAGAAATACCGACACCGTTCGAACGCCTCTTAGAACGATGCACGAACGCCCGCAATCTGTTTGACGTTCGAACGTGGTAACGAACGCAGCACGAACAAAAATAGTGAACTTGTGAAATGAACTTGACGACATACTTATTCCAAATTTCCCCTTCTGACGTCCGTTTCCCGCAATATCCTTAACTTAAAAAAGGTAGTGCCTCCAACTGAGACTCATCATCGAGTTTCACATGCAAAAATGCAATGCCTACACCTAGCTTCCCATCTTTGACTTCTTTGGTATTCTGAAAAACTTTGCGTAGAACCCAGTCTCCTTCTTTGAATGTCCTGCACCTGACATTCTTATTGAAATATTTGGCCATTTTTTGTTGATGAGCAGCAAGTCGAATGAAGGCATGTACCCTTAATTCATCAATTGTATCAAGGCTGTAATTCAAGAGCTGTCAATTGGTATTTTCTTCAAGCCATTGGTAACGTGGAGTAGGAACAATTCCTTCGGCTGGGACTACTGCTTCACACCCAAACGCAAGAGAGAAATGGGTCTGCCCAGTCGACGAACGGGCTGTTGTTCTGTAGGACCATAGAACTCCTGGAAGTTCATCTGCCCATGCTCCTTTCGATTTCTCCAATCTCTTCTTCATTATGTTCATGATTGTTTTGTTGGAGGATTCAGATTGACCATTGGCTTGAGGAAATCATGGGGTTGAGAAGTTTAATTTGATTCCCCAATTCTTACAGAAATCTTGGAAACGGTAGCTGATGAATTGAGATCCATTATCAGTTACAATTTCTCTTAGCAATCCGAAATGACAAATGATGTTCTTCCAAATGAAGCTTTGCACCTCACTGTCTCGAATTTTGGCGAAAGCCTCAGCTTCGATCCACTTGGTATAGTAATCTGTAAGGGCAAGCATGTAGACTCATTGTCCCGGGGCTATAGGGAGCTTTCCAACGATGTCCATTCCCCATTTCATGAAAGGCCAAGGTGACAGTATCGGCATGAGCTTCTCTGGTGGTAAATGTGAGATGGGGACAAATCTTTGACATTTCTCGCACCTACGAGTGAATTCGACCGAATCAGCACGCATAGACGGCCAATAATATCCTGTCGTGTGGGTTCGGCATGCTAGGCTTCTTCCGCCTGAATGGTTTCCGCATTCGCCTTCATGAAGCTCGGCTAATACGTATTGGGCTTCCTCTGGAGTAAGACATTTAAGGTAAGGACTTGAAAGTGATCTCCTTAAAAGTTGCTCATCATGTAGTGTGAATCTGGCAGCTAGCCGTTGAATCTTTCGCGCTTCCATTTTATCTTCTGGTAGCATGCCACTTCGTAAATATTTTACAAAGTGACATAAGTAAATATTTTACAAAGTGAGTCGTCTGATTTGATTGTGGTAACTTCCTGGATTTCACTTTTCCAAATTGCTGGCCACTGAAAATAAACAACTGGGATGGAATGAATTTTCTCTCCTTCAATTGTCGAACCCAGCGTAGCTAAAGCATCTGAGTGCGTGTTTTCATTTCTAGGGACTTGACAAATGGTCAGTTGCTCAAATGTCGACTGAAGTTCTTTCACCTTTTGTAGATAAGACGCCATCTGTGAATCTCTAGCTTGATATGAACCATGGAATTGATTGACAATTAATTGGGAATCTGTCTTTACTTCAATCTTTTTGGCTCCAAGTTCTCGTGTCAAGTTTAGGCCAGCTATGAGGGCCTCGTATTCGGCTTCATTATTGGTAACTCTGAAGTCGTACTTGATTGCTTGTTGCACCACACCGCCTTCTGGAGTGGTAATCACAATCCCTAAGCCGCATCCATGTTTGTTGCTTGATCTGTCGATTGCGAGCTTCCATGTGGCCGATGGATTAATGCAATGGATTTCTTGTTCAGCTGGTGCCTGTAGACTGGGACTGAAATCAGCCACAAAATCTGCAAGTGCTTGTGACTTGATCGCAGTCCGTGGTTGATAGGTAATGTCGTGTTCTCCAAACTCCACAGCTCATTTCGTCAATCTCCAGGAAAGCTCGGGTTTATGGAGAATGCTTCTAATTGGGTAAGATCTGTAAACTGTGATTGAATGCCCTTGAAAATATGGCCGTAGCTTTCTTGCTGCCGTTATCAAAGCTAGTACCAATTTTTCCATAAGAGGGTAGCGTGACTCCGTATCCAATAGCGCTTTAATTATATAGTAGACTGGGAGTTGAGTACCATCTTCCTCTATGATCAGGACCGCACTTACTGCTCGCTCCGAAACTCCTAAATAAAGAAAAAGCCTTTCGTTGTCTAGTGGCTTCGACAAAAGAAGTGGAGAAGACAAGTATCGTTTGAGTTCTTTCAATGCTTCCTCGCATGTTGGAGTCCATTCAAAATTCTTGGCTTTCTTCAAGGCGTAGAAGAATAGAAACTTTTGTCGGTTGATTTTGAAATGAATCTATTTAGTGCAACAATTCTTCCAGCTAGTCGCATGACGTCTTTATGATTGGTAAGAGAAGGAATGTCGAGTATAGATTTGATTTGACTTGGACTGGCCTCTATCCCTCATCGCGTAACCATGTATCCAAGAAATTTTCCTGAAGCGACACCAAAAGCACATTTCGTAGGATTCAATTTCATGCCATACCTCCTCATTGTGTCGAATGCCTGTTCCAAATGTGATAGATGTTGTTCGGCTTCTAATGATTTCACCAGTATATCGTCTATGTAGACCTCCATTGTTTTCCCAATTTGTTGAGAAAACTTTTTGTTAACCATACGTTGATAAGTAGCTCCAGCATTTTTTAGGCCGAATGACATTACCTTGTAGCAATAAATGCCTCTGTTGGTGACAAAGGATGTCTTCTCTTGGTCGCCAGGATGCATGAGGATCTGATTGTAGCCTGAATACGCATCCATGAAACTTAATAATACATGTCATGCAGTAGCATCCACCATTGAATCAATATAAGGCAATGTGAAAGAGTCTTTGGGACATGCTTTGTTCAAATATGTGAAGTCGATGCAGACTCGCCATTTCCCATTCTTCTTTCGTACTATCACCACGTTAGCTAACCATTCTGGGAATTGGACCTCCCTAATGGCTTCATTTTGTAGCAATTTCTGGACTTCTTCATCAATAATTTGATTTCTCTCCGGGGCGAACTTTCTTCTTTTCTGTATGACAGAAGGAAAGCTTGAGTCCACATGGAGTTCATGGGTGATTAATTTTGGGTCGATCCCGGTCATATCTTCATGAGACTAGGCGAAGTAATCATGTTGTTTCATCAAAAAATCAATTAAGTCTGCCCGCAGCTTGGGGTCTAGATTAGCCCCAATCTGTGCTTTATGGTCATTATGTTACAGGTGAATTTGGACTTCGTCGAGCTCTTCAATACTCGGTAGGTCTGGTGATGATGCATCCGACCCTTTCATTAATTGCTATGCTGACTGAGTTTTTTCTTTTAAAATCGTTTGGTAACAACTTCTAGAAGAAGATTGGTCTCCTTTAATCTCTTGGACTCCCCATCTTGTAGGGAATTTAAGTACTTGATGGTAAGTTAATGAGACTACCCTCATCTCATGGATCCAAGGTCTTCCAACGATCAAGTTGTAGGCTGAGGGACAATCGAGGACCAAAAATGAAGTCAACTTATTGATTCCTCCCGCATAGACTGGAAGAGTTATTTCTCCAATGGTGAATTTATGTTCACCGCTGAACCCGATAAGAACAGTTGACTTCATGTTGATCTTTTCTATCTAGGTTCCCATGTAGGAAAATGCTGCCCTGAAGATGATATTTGCTGACGAACCTATGTCGACTAAGATTATTTTGACCATAAAATTTGCAATCTGCAACGAGATTACCAGCGCGTCGTGATGTGGATTCATTCGATTGGAATTACTGTCGTCTGAAAATTCAATTGTAAGGTTTGTACACGTCTCCTCTATTGACGTAGTCGAATGGAAAAGACCCATTGTTGCAACTCTGGCATGTCGTTTCGCTGCTGAGTATGAAATACCACTAACTTCAGAACCACCAGAAATAAAACTTACAGTATTGTTGATTAGTGGTGGTGGTATGGGGCCATCTTTTTTATCATTCCTCCTGGCCATTGTAGCCTTGCCCTTATCTGTGAGCAATTCCTTCAAGTGCCCTTTATTCAGCAATTCCAATACTTCCAATCTCAGAGCCACACAATCTGCTGTCGTATGGCCATAATCTCGATGAAACTCACACCATTTGCTGATATCTTTCTTGATTGAATAATCTATGGAGCGTGGGGGCCATCTTACTTCACTTCCCATCTTCTTGAGTACCGAAACCAGTTCCCCTGGGGAAACAGTAAAATTGTAGTCTGGGAGTCTCTCCCTATTAGAAGATTTGTCTTGTCCACTGAATGGCAATGGTTGACGCTTGAAGTCCCAGTTGAAATGTTGATGCATTTTCTGATGATCCTTCCTGTTTGTTGGCCGTGGTGCTTTGTTGGGAAATTCTTTACGTCGTTTAGTAGTATCTTAAGTACTAATGTTTGCAAACCAGAAGAATTCTCTTTTCTTTTGTTCCTCTTGTCTTCTTCCCATCTAATTTCAATTTGGGCTTGAGACATGGCTTGATCCATCGTGTAGCATCGGAATTTAATGAGTTTCTTGTAAAGTCCGCTTTCTAGAAGCAAACCATTTCTGAATGCTTCTACTGCAGTAGGTTGATGGAGGTCCGAGATAGTTATCATTTCTTTATTGAAGCGAGCTACGTAGCTTCGTAAAGATTCACCTTTCCTTTGTTGGATGGCATAAAGGTCGTCTGAAGTCTTTTCAATCTTGCAAGAACTCGCTAAATGCTCTACAAATTTGTCTACCAGATGTTGGTATGACCCAATGGACCTATATGGAAGATTGATGAACCAAGTTAGGGCTGGACCCGCCAATGTCTCCCCAAATCCTCTGCACATTCCAGCCTCCCACTGTCGAGGGGTTAAGCCTGTTGACATCATCTTATATTTGTAATGGATGATGTGGTCATTTGGATCAGTCGACCCATCATACATTTTCATAACAGGAGGGCTGAATTTCCTTGGTAATTCTACAGAGGTGATAGTGTCAAAAAATGGTGTGTCAGCGATTGTCCCAGCTCTACTTTTCCTCATCGGTAGTTTAACGCCTGGTAGACTGGACAATATTACTTCTTTCAACTCTAACATTTCTTTATGCATGATGGAGGCGACTTGCTGAGCCTGGTCGGCTGGGGAAATTGATAGAACTGTAGGATTTCTCGGATGGTCGCCTGGAGAAGGATCATCATTTTCCACATCGTTGAATGTTTCCAAAAGATTGGATGGAACTATATCATTGTTGCAATTGTCCGGAGAATCACGTTGTTGAGAGGTGGAAGAGATTAATTCCAACTGCTTCCGAAGGTTTGTATTGGAGCTTCGCATGGTCATATTCTCCTCCTCCAAAGTTCGTAATCGTTCTTGTAGCATTGTTATTTAGGCTGCAATTGGATCTGGTGTCAACTCGCTGCTAGAAGCCATGAATGACAGTTAGAATTGTAGACCGTGAAATCTCTTGCTTGTTATAAATCGCTAAGGCCCCACGGTGGGCGCCAAATTGTGGATGCTGGTTTTCGGCCGAGGTCCACAATCAGAATTTGTAGGTTGGGGGCATTAGCGATCCTGCAAGACAAATGTAGAATGAGCGGGAGTAGACTGCCCACCGGTGTGGTGGGTGCCGGGGGCACTCCGACGCTCAAGTCAGTAGTATGAAATGAGTAGTAAATATATAAAATGTGAAAGTAAGGCTTATTATTACCTTGACTTTCTTTTGGTGGCCGTGAGGGCGGTGACAATTGTTTTTGGAAATAGAAAGCTCTCAAAACTTGTGTCAGAGAATAGAAGCTTGTAAGAAGGATCTGAAGTCTGCCTTGAACCCTGAGTTATCTTCCCTTTTTATAGATCTGAAAAGAGATTACTTTGTAGCTGTGATAAAAGCTGGCAACGGGCCTGACATTTCTGGCTAAGGGACCCACAACGTGCCTTGGATCTAACTTTTGGCGCTGCATGTGTTTGTGTTTAGAAAAAGAGGAATAATTAGTAACAATTGTGTTTTATGCTGTCTATTTATTTGGCTTTATATTTGTAGTGTTATGTACCCATGGAATAAGGTCTTTTGGGCTGGATTTTCCAATATGATGTTTAAGGGCCATATTTGTGGGCTTTTGGTATTGAGTTTGACGTGAAAAGACGGTTTTACCCTCGGGTCCAAATTTGGCCCGTACAGTTTATAAGGGGTTATTTTATAGTTTGGGTAATTTAAAGGTTTACTTATTTAGTCTTAAGCTTAATGCGTCTTGTTAATTGGCCATTAATAAGATTGATCTGGTAAATCTAAAATAAACTTGACAAAGGAATTTTAGGTTTCAGCCTTAGACTTAATAGCCCACGATCTTCCTTGAGGATAGATAACCCTTTAATAGATTTCCTTACAGGATAGACATATACCTGTCGGGCGGGGGTAGCCATAATTGGAACTTAAACTTAATGAATCCAGGTAATTTGGTTGACATAGACATATGGTTCAATTGGGTTATACTAGGTATTTGCGTCTGACCATCGATAGAGGCTTTCGCATAATTTAGTGTTCCAGGTTAGTAAATCGATATATTGCACAAAAATGAAATAACCACTTCATCTTTAAAATGATATTGGAAGATTCACAACCCTAGATAGTTTTTAATATTGAATTTTCTTAAACCTACATTCGAGCACTTTTATTTACTTGTTTTTAAATTCAAAATCTTCATCATTTCAAATCAATCAATCAACCTGTTAGATACTAGTAATCATTTGACCTCATAAAATTAATAGATTAGGTATTAAGTCCTTGTGGGTTCGATATTTTTTATACTACTTGAACGATACGTGTGTTTGCGTTATACGCGTGTGTAAGCACTGATCATGTTTTTGGCGCCGTTGCCGAGGACTTATTTATCTTTCACTATTAATTTTGGGGTTAGATACATTACTTGTATGTAATTTCTTTTTACTTATTGTTTTTGTTTTCTTGTGTTTCAGGTTCTTAGAAACTACATGAGACGAACCATAAGCTTTAAACTCCGATCGCTTGACCCATAAATTGAAAGAACCATCAGACAGTTGAGAAGGGAAAGGCGAGAAGTCCAAGAAGCAATTATTAACATGGAACATGAACCTTTGAACGTTGCACCACCGATTCTCATTCGAGACAGAACCATTCCGGTGGTTGACGGACTCATTTCTTGTATTGTACTTCCTCCATTGCCAGCAAATGCAGGTGACATCAAAACATGCATCCAGATAATTCAGCAGTCAGTACAGTTTGGGGGAATGCAACTGAAGATCCTAATGCCCACATCAGCAACTTCCTGGAAGTTTGCGATACTTTCAATTACAACCGAGCAGTTGAAGAAGCAATGAGATTGCGGGTTTTTCCATTTTCCCTGAAAGACAGAGCTAAAGCTTGGCTACATTCACTACCAGTAGGTTCCATCACAACTTGGAACACTCTAGCCACAAAATTTCTTGCAAAGTACTTTCCACCAGCAATAACTGCAAAGTTGAGGAATGACATCACATCTTTTGTACAACAAGATTCAGAATCCCTTTGCGAAGCTTAGGAAAGATTCAAAGATTTACTCCGGAAATGTCCTCATCATGAGATCGCAAAGTGGCTACAAGTCCAAACCTTCTACAATGGACTTTCTGGAATAATGAGAACCACAATTGATGTTGCTGCTGGAGGAGCTTTGATGGCAAAAGGATAAGATCAGGCCTGGGACTTAATTGAAGAAATGGCCAACAACAATTCCTTATGGCCAACAGAAAGGAGCATGATTTTAAAGAATTGCAGGAATTTATGAAGTTGGATCCAACACAGCACTAAATTCCAAGCTGGATGTGATATACAAATGTCTAGAAACACTTAGCACGCAAGTTGTGAACATCGCTGGAACCACAATTTCACCATATGAAGGAGCACCAGAACCAATTCAACATAAAGAAACAGTGAACTACGTTAACAATTTCAACAGACAGGGGAATAATCCATATTCCAACACCTACAACCCAGGGTGGAGGAATCATTCCAATTTTTCATGGAGCAACAATTCAGGGCAAATGAACAACCCACCACCCGGATTCCATCAACAGAACAAAGGCCAGAAGCATGAAAAAAACCAGGAATAATAGAAGTGCTGGCCCAGTTGAAGAAGCAAGAAGCAAAATATGATGCTTTAGCATCTATGGTTCAAAATCAAGTAGCATTGAATCAAAGCCATTCAGCCTCTATTAAAGCACTAGAAAATCAAATGGGGCAACTGGCCAATGCTCAGAGTTACAGACCGCCAGGTACCCTTCCTAGCAATAATGAACCAAATCCGAGGAACATGGGAAATGAGCAATGTCATGCCATCATGTTAAAAAGTGGTACTGAAATCAACAAAGATATTGGAATCAAGGCAACAATTGAAGATATTCCAAAAGAAACAAAGCAACAGATGGAGGAAAAAGAAGCAAAGGAAAAAGAACAGATCACTCCACCTCCTCCTTTTCCTCAGCGTCTTCAGAAAAACAAAATGGACAAGCAGTTTGCTCGTTTCCTGGAGGTGTTCAAAAAGCTGCATATCAACATTCCATTTGCAGAAGCGTTGGAACAAATGCCCAGCTATGCCAAATTTATGAAAGACATTCTTTCACGACAGCGGAGATTGGGAGATTACGAGACAGTAGCATTGACAGAAGAATGCAGCGCCATCATTCAGAGAAAACTTCCTCCAAATTTGAAAGATCCTGGCAGTTTCACTGTACCTTGCACCATATGAGAACATGACTTTGGTAAGACTTTATGTGATTTAGGTGCAAGTGTTAACTTGATGCCTTTTTCTATTTTCAGGAAACTACAAATTGGAGAAACAATGCCCACTTCAGTCTCTCTACAACTTGCTGATAGAACGCTCGTATTTCCAAGAGGCGTAGTTGAGGATGTGCTGGTCAAGGTTGACAAATTCATTTTCCCAGCAGATTTTATTGTCCTTGATATGGAGGAAGACGCAGACGTGCCAATCATCCTTGGGAGACCATTCTTGGCTACAGGTCGAACCATTATTGATGTACAAAAAGGAGAATTAACCATGATGGTACATGACCAAGAAGTAACATTCAATGTTTTCAAGGCCATGAATTTCCCAGATGATGAAAAGAATGATGAATGTTTCAGACTTGATGTGATACACAGTACCATTCAGAACTCCAATGCAATGCAAAGTTCTACTGACAAACTTAAAACATGTCAATTGCCTATGGAGCCTGAAGATAAAGCGTCTTGTGCACTGAAAAAGCCAATTCTTGCACTACAAGCAACAAAAGAGAAAAAGTTCCACCAGCTTAACGAATTGGAGGAATTTCACAATCAGCCTTTGAGGATGCCAAATTGTACAAAGAAAAGGCCAAGAAGAGACAAGATGAGAAGTTAGTGCGCATACAACTGGAACCAAGGCAGAAGGTACTGTTAAACAAATCAATGGTGAAATTCTTCCCATGGAAGCCAAAATCACGGTGGTCAGGTCCATTTGTGATCACCAAGGTTTTACCAGACAGAGCCGTTGAGATACATTATCTTGACTCCAACAAAACTTTCAAGGTTAAAAACAAGCGTGTTAAGCACTATTGGGGAGAATCATTTGAGCGACAAAAAGAAAGTGTCACACTTTCAGATCCAACATAAACGTTCGAGCAGTCACGTCTAGCTGACGACTTTAAACTTAGCGCTTGCAGGGAGGCAACCCATGCAATTTTTGTATATATTGTGATTTGGTGTGATTTAAATTTTGTGTGTTTAGTTTTTGCAGATTAAGACATTTCAGGATGGAAGAAGTTCTCGCAAATCTTCACAAGCAATTTCCTTCTCTCCCTCAAAACTCTCTGATGAAAGTCTACAAAGCTCGCTTGGAACGGATGAGACTACTAACAATCCATGGTGTTCCTAATTACATTCATTGGGTATTTGAAGCATGAGTCCGATTGGCAGGTGAGTCTTCTGACTCTTTTATTTAACATCTGCCTGGTTTTGGAAGAAGCACCTATGCAAAGAAACGTAGAGCTAAACAAATGGGTGTTTGTTACAAATGTGCACGCTGGAATTGCAATACTCGTTGTCGTTCTTTAGGAATGGTGTCTGATAATCACGAAGACAAAATTAAATTCATTAGAGATTGCTTGAGTAAGGAGTCTTTAGATGATATATCTTCAACTGTTGTGACGCATCCCAGTGGATATGTCCACATAGCCATTCGCAAATTACATACACAATTCCAAAAATAAAGACAACAATTAAGTCTTGGGAATCTGACTCAAAAAGACCATGTTTGCCAGTTTATAAGAAAATTGGATGGGAAGCTTGTCCCTGACGCATAGACGTCAATCAAGCCGCTACTTTTCTTATACATATTATATCTCTTTGTCTTTTCCTAATAATTGTAAATTATTTTGTTGTTTTCTTTTATTTTCTCCGACAAGATCCAGACCTTTTTTACTATCACGATTTATTTTACTGTTAACTAATAATCGTCCTTTGGAAGATACTTGTGCTATTATTACTCACCATTTTTAGGTTTTATAAATTCAACTCATCATTGCACTTTTGAAGACATCCAGAGTAAAACATGGAAGCCACTTCAAGAAGACGAGTTGAAAACATCTGTGTGTTTTGCGGTACTAGTGTTGGTACTAAGCCACAATACGTAGAGGCAGCACATGAATTGGGTCGAGTCTTAGCTGCAAGGAATATGCACTTAGTATATGACGGAGGCAATCTTGGACTAATGGGAATCGTTTCAAAGGCCGTATAGGAAGGAGGCAGTCACGTTTTGGGAATCATCCCAAAACCCTTGGTAGAAGCAAATCTTATTGGACCATCAAACGGAGAAGAGCTAATTGTGCCAGGTATGTCTGAACGACTGGTAGAAATGATTAACCGAGCTGATGCTTTTATTGCTTTGCCAGGTGGCTTGGGTACATTGGAGGAAATTTTTATAGTGTTATCTTGGGCGAACTTGAACATACACTAGAAACCAATTAGGCTGTTTAACGTTGATGGATTTTATGATTTTCTTTGTGTGTTTCTTGATGATGCCCGGAGAAATGGGTTCGTGTAAAAACCTTTAAAAGAACTCTTCTTCACTGCCAGAACTGCTCCGAATCTAATTGATCAAATCTTAGCCTATGAACCACAAATTGACCCTATCATTTCAAAGATAAATTGGTCTGAGGACGATCGTGGTAAGAGGCGTCGTATTAATCTGGATCTTAACCTTTAATTTCCTGTAGAATTTCAGCTAACCAGGTATTATCTTCTACATTCTTCTTCTACTGTTTAAGACATTGAGTACAATGTCTCATTTAGGTTTGGGGGAGGGAATTAGTTGATCAGTATCTTGTTTTTAGTTTGTGTGTTGTTTTTATTTTTAGTCCAAAATTTTTCGAAAAATACAAAAAAAAAATTTAAAATTTTTCAAAAATTACAAAATATTTTGCGTTTTGTGTTTTTATTTTGACTAAAAAGGTGAAATTGGTAAGAGATAACTGAGTA
Organism: Zanthoxylum bungeanum; assembly: GCA_019454045.1. Classification (NCBI taxonomy): domain Eukaryota; kingdom Viridiplantae; phylum Streptophyta; class Magnoliopsida; order Sapindales; family Rutaceae; genus Zanthoxylum; species Zanthoxylum bungeanum. The sequence goes on from SKCR01017970.1 coordinate 47,611, forward strand.
AGGAGTTTCCACTCCTGAGACGTATCTCAAACCTATTTCGGAACAAGTTAATTTTTGTTTATTTCCTTTTGAATTATTTAATTTGTGAATTCTCCATAATACTGACTAAAATGGATCTTCATATGCTCAGTTGGCAGGTAATCAACATGCATAGTAACATACAGACATAAGTTGTAATTGAAAAGTTTATAATATTTTGTGCTCTAGTTTAATTGGAGAAAACATCTCAAAAAGTGATGAAGTAAAAAAAAAACGTCTGAGATCCTAATTATTAAGTCTGCAAGGGTGTTTTAACACCTAGTGCCCTAAAGCCAACTGGTTTGGGAGTCACTGGCCCAAAGCTCGCTACATGGATCAAGGATGTTGCAAAAATATATATATCTGAAGTCTAAGTAATTAAGTCCGTAGGGGTGTCTTAACACCTGGTGCCCTAAAGTCAACTGGTTTGGGAGCCACCGACCCAATACTCGCTACATAGATGGAAGATATTGTATATAAATAAAAATCAAAAATCAAAAATCAAAAAAAAAATCAAAAAATTTATTCCATTGCTGCAAAAAGATATGAATTCTGATAAAACTTTAGGACAAAAATATTACTCTTTTATCAACTACACTTGTGACTGTTGTGAGCAAAAATGAGTTGATTAATATTTTGTCGACTGTGTATATGGAGAATGGTAAAAATAATCGGAGAATTTACTTATTCGGTAATTTAGAATGAAACAAAACAACTATTGACTTGGAGTAGAAGTTTCACCTGATTAGTCACTAACTTCTTTATTCTCTTTTCTCTTGTCTTTTTGCTTTTTGCTTTTGTGTGCATTAGTTTTATTATCTTTTTACTTTTGTAAAACGTTTGTGGGTATCGTTGCTGTAAGCCCTCACGAGACTATAACTCGTCCACTAGGGACACCTATGGGTTTAAAGGCTTGTTGCATATGCTAAATGCAACCGTGATCCCTACGAAAGTGGCTTAGTTTAATTTTAATTGTTTCTTGTATTTTATTTTATTGTTTTGCTCGAGGACTAGCAAAATGTTAGGTTGGGGGTGTGATGAGCGGAAAATATATCAATATTTACCGCCCCTTTAACTTAATATTTTGTTTAGTTTCTCGGGTTTGATGAACGTTTGATGTGTTTTAGTTTATTTTACGGATAAAATAATATCGGGTCTCAATGAAATCATTTAGGACGAAATATGAGTCAAATAAGGGCAATTATTGGACTTGATATTTTAATTTTGGAGATTGGAAACTTGAAAGGGCGTTTTTGACGAAGTGCAGTTTTGGAAATTCCAGTTTTGCGCATCTGTCATATTTTGGGCATAACTTTTTACTCCGATATCGGATTGAGCTGATTCAAGTTCCAGAATAAAAGAATAAGCATAGATCTACAACTTTGAAAGACAAAATAATTTCGAATTCTGAAGATTTCATGCCCGAAATGGATGAACCATCCAGACGTGTGTTGTGTAATTATTAAAGTCATTTTCAATCATTTTCAAAGCAAAAAATAAATTAATAAATAAATAATAAAAATTATCAAATCACCACCAAACAAGATAAATAATTAGTGGAGCAATTAATAATGGATTTGTTGGAGCAATTAGTGGAGCAATTAATAATTGATTTGGTGGATGATTTGATGGAGGCAAAATTTTGCCTATAAATACCAAGTAATTTCATTTGTAAATTCATACTTTCTTCTAAGGAATTCCTTAAGAATACTAAGAAGATTGTATCTTGTTTGTTTATTTACATCTTTCAGTAATTAATTTCCGCTTTCGCACTTTCTTTTCTTTACTTTTCAGTTCTTACTTTCCGCAATTTACTTTTACGCACGGTACTTTTCTTTCTTAATTTTCAATTTTCAATTTTTACTTTTCAGTAATGAGGAGGTAACTCCCCTTTGCTGGGGTAAAAGGTAAAACTTTTATTACTAATATTTAGATTAGTCTCCCTTATTATAATATATAAACTAGTTAAAACCTGACTTAACGAGGATACCGCCATATTGGTCGGTTGGTAATTATTTAAATTGGTTTTAACCTGACTAAACTGGATACCGCCTGATTGGTCGGTTGGTAATTAATTATTAATTTGACTTAATCTGGATACCGCCTATTTGGCTGGTTGGTAATTATCATGCAAAGTTAATATATTATATTAAGGGAGATATCTAAAATAGAAGTAATAAAAGTGGATCTTTTTACCTCAGCATTTTCTTTTATTGTAATTTTACTTTATTTACTTTTCAGCAATTTACTTTCAGCAATTTACTTTTCAGCAATTTACTTTTCAGCAATTTATTTTTCAGTAATTTATTTTCAGCATTTACTTTTCAGCATTTAATTTTCAGTATTTTACTTTATGTCTTTTATTTTATTTAAGTTTTTTTACTACTCGTAAATATGTGTCGTAACTAAGCCAGTTATCTGGGGTTGTGATGAAATCCAATATCACCGGTTTATAAGGGGTTATTTTATAGTTTGGGAATTTAAAGGTTTACTTATTTAGTCTTAAGCTTAATGCGTCTTGTTAATTGGCCATTAATAAGATTGATCTGGTAAATCTAAAATAAACTTGACAAATGAATTTTAGGTTTCAGCCTTAGACTTAATAGCCCACGATCTTCCTTGAGGATAGATAACCCTTTAATAGATTTCCTTACAGGATAGACATATACCTGTCGGGCGGGGGTAGCCATAATTGGAACTTAAACTTAATGAATCCAGGTAATTTGGTTGACATAGACATATGGTTCAATTGGGTTATATTGGGTATTTGCGTCTGACCATCGACAGAGGCTTTCGCATAATTTAGCGTTCCAGGTTAGTAAATCGATATATTACATAAAAATGAAATAATCACTTCATCTTTAAAATGATATTGGAAGATTCACAACCCTAAATAGTTTTTAATATTGAATTTTCTTAAACCTACATTCGAGCAATTTTATTTACTTGTTTTTAAATTCAAAACCTTCACATTTCAAATCAATCAATCAACATGTTAGATACTAGTAATCATTTGACCTCATAAAATTAATAGATTAGGTATTAAGTCCTCGTGGGATCGATATTTTTTATACTACTTGAACGATACGTGCGCTTGCGTTATACGCGTGTGTAAGCACCGGTCACCAACCTGCAGAACTAGCAAACTATTTTGTTTGTAAGTTAAAAAACTCAATAAGTAACCGCACTCGTACCATAAATGACAGAAGAAGATAGGGTAAGAGTATTATAGCATATATATGAATCATAAGGGAAAAACTTCCAAAACATGCTTACACAAATCATATATTGACACACACTATTATTAATGCATATAATGCTCATACAAGATTCACTGCCTATTTTAGAAAAGGTATGAGATGAATGTAGTCTAAATGAATTTCTTAACCAAAACTACTGTGACAAAATACTAACTCATCAACATAAATTTCCACACACTTTACAAACATAGGTCTACACAGGCAATCTCATCAATCATCGGAAATGGAAAACATAAGGTAATCGTTTGGCTCATCTTTTGAAAATATATCATAAAAACTCATTTGTTGTAAATGAAATAAAACTTCAAAACTAATATTATCATAAATCTGTATCTTTATATAACTCGTCATAAAACTATATCTCTGAAAAACTCTTCATAAAACTATATCTCTATAAAACTCATTGTCTTAGATATACATCATTTTTCAAGCAAACATCTTTGTAAAATAATCTATGTAAAATAGTATCTATGCATCCATGAATCAACTCAATTGGACGAATAAATCTATGATATAGGAAATTCTGACTCGTCGGCTAAGATCCATATCTTTACTCTGAGATAGGAAACTCAACACTATCGTTACTCTGAGATAGGAGTTCTGGTCATATCTTTACTAGGAGAAAGGGTTTCCGGCTTTATCTTTATTAACATATGTGCACATGTCATATAAATTCGTCAATTCTAGGTATAAACTTTGTAAAGCATACTCATTAAAAATCATCAAAACTGTACAAACGTCAAATTCATCAAATCATAAAAGTAAAAACATCATGACTTATCAAAAACATCTCATAATATTTCTCAGACCCAAAGTAATCTCAAACATATCCATCAACCATTAATACCACAGCCTCGTAGTACGTTCTATGAGATTTGATTTGGTGGGTGGATTACGCCATGAATCAAAGCGATGAGCCAAGACCGAGATGGGTATGTGCCTGCACGTTTCTCTCTTTTTCCGGCCATTTTTATCCACCCCATGGCCGCCACAGGCCACCATTGGACATAGGGTGGTCCGGCGCACTGGTTGGCGGCGTGGCCTCCCTCTCATTGACGTCGTGGGGGTGTCAGGGGACAAGAATTGTAATTTTTCCATTTTTTTCATTTGTGAAAACTTATGGGTATTTATAGTAAACTTTATAAGAATTATAAAATAGCTGTCATGAAATTACAATATGGTCCATGTTATTGTACCCATTTGGAAATGCATATTTTTTAGGCCCTTTTGGTACAAATTTCGAAAAGTGGTCAACACGAAATTGTTTGTCTTTGAAAAAAATTTCCAACTGATCAAAAATCAGCGCATTTGGATTTGGATTTATGTTTCTATAGCCGAAACAACAGAAATTCACAATATGGAATATCTAAAAATACGCGTAACCGATCCTTTCAAATTACAAGATTTCCAAAGTAACGAAACTCCACTTTAAAAAATTCTGACCTATTTTTCAACACTTCAACTCTTATTCTTCAATATCATCTCGTTTCGAGACTTTAACTTCAATTGAGAATCTTTCAGAAGTATTCCAAAAATTCGGGATATTACAAAACTGCAGTGAAGTCCATGTTTTCTTTATATTTTAATCTTTTAATGTGGTTCTTATCTTAATAAGTTTTGTATATTATATAATATATGGGGAAAATGACACCTAATCATACAAATTGATATAAGAAACACTTTGGTTCATGTAATTTAAAAACTACCAACTTTAGTTAATGCCGTTAGTTAATACAGTTAATTTCAACCGTTTGACTAATATTGACGTGTAAAAAGATAAAAATAACTAGGGGTGAGCATAGGTTCCGGGTCTACCTGGAACCGGTTGGAACTGGACCGATTTTTCGGGTTTGGAACCGGAACCGGTTGTAACCGGTCCGGCTCCAATTCCAAATTATAGGAACCGATTTTAACCGGTCCAGTTCCGGTTCCAAAATATTCGGAACCGGAACAGGACCATGGAACTGGTTTTTGGAGAAACAAAAAAAAAAAAGAACTGAAATTGATCAAATCATAATTCTAGAGATATACATATTGAAGTTTTCTCACTGAGATATAAATTTTTTTTTTTTATTAAGTCAAGTCACACCACTTCACTGCTGAAGTTACATGGAGGTTTTTAAAAGAGACAAAATGAATTACTAAATTGAAAATGTTCAGCGCAATGATGACTTTTGTTGCTGCATTCATGAACAAACATATTTAATAAATTTCTTCATGATTAGTACACTTATCTCCAGTTAATATAAATGTACATGTACACTAATCTGAATATATAACAAGTATACATGTGATCGGAACCTCATCTTGATTAGCCAGATTCCATCTAACAGCGTCAAGTTATCGATCTAAAGTAAGGTACAGTAAGTGTTTACTTTGGTGTTCTTTAAAGTCTACTCCTAACAGAACAAGTACTATAAATTCTCAATCATCAACTGTTGAATGGAAACTTCATAGCTCCATGTAAAGTTCTTTTGTTGATTTTTCTAACACACTGTGAGAATATAGTTACAGTTTTCCAGCAGTATTATAATGAATACATCAATTGCATAAAAAAGTTTTGGGTAATTCAGAACCGGACCGGAACCGAATTGGAACCGATTAATAGGGTACCCTATTTAATTGAGTAGGTTCCGGTTCCACTTAGATAGAAACCGATTTTTCCCGGGTAGGTTCCGGTTCCATACGGAACCGGAACCGAAATCGATTTTGCTCACCCCTAAAAATAACCTCAAAATTAGATAAAATATCTTAAGACTCTTATTAAATCACAAAAAATTATCTTCTTAATGCCAAATATTTTCAGCTACACAAGACCAGAGTGGTATTTTTGTGAAACAATTATAATTGTAATAAAATTTGAAAATTATGTACTGCAATTAAATATTTTTGTACTACAACGATAATATATTAAATAATACATCACATAATTTTAGGTTGAGGCTTTGTTTTTATATTTTATATGATATTAATTTCTCTTTACAAGTTAATTGGAGTGTTAAGATATTGTCTTGTTTTGAGGTTATTTGTGTCTTTTGAAATATCAAAATTAGTCAATTAAGCTGTTAAAACTAATTAACTTTATTAATTAATGTTATAGACTGACGCTTGTATTTCTAAAACAATATAGATTTAAATATTCTTATGATAATTTTGAGGGTAATTGAGTGTAATTTTTCTTATATACACACACATATACATATGGGTGGGGATATTACAACATAAAATTTTGACACAAATCTACTCATCAAAACCAAACATAGCTATTGATTTAATCTAATCTAATGATATATATTCAAAATCAAAATTTTTAACATCATTGAAATCTAGACATCATTAAATATTATTTTTACTTTGAAGTTAAAATTTTTTTGTACTACAATGATAATATATTAAATAGTACAACACATAATCTTAGTTTATTAGTAAATGGAAAAAAAATGAAAATTTTCTTATGTATTTCCATAACTGTAGAGACTAAAATATTCTTATGTCAATTTGGAGGATAGTTGAGTGTAATTTTTCTTATATACACACACGTATACATATGGGTAGGGGATATTACAATATAAAATTTTGACACAAATCTACACATTGAAACCTAGCTATTGATTTAATCTAATACAATCAATGATATTATTCAAAGTCAAAATTTTTGACATCATTGAAATCTAGACATCATTAAATATTATTTTTACTTTGAATATTTATAATTGGATTGATTTAAATCAAAGATTAGATTTTGATGTCTAAATTTGTTTCAGAAATTTATTTTGAAATATACAAGAAATGTGATGTTGAATTATTAATTTTACATTAATACATTTGAGCTTAGACTTTTGGCTAACACTTGCACAATATGAAAGTTAAAGCACGTGCATACATTATTACATTTAATTTTTGGGCATTCATGTAAGACCACAATAGTGTGGCAATTCCAAACACTTTCTCGTGCTACCTAAAAAGTATAATTTAAATTTAGGCTCAGTTTGAAAGTATTATTTAATTAATAATCTTAAATTTATCATAAAGAGATTTTAAATAATTTTAATTTTGAAAAAATATTTTTAATATAATTTTAAACACTCCCAAAAAACTCGTAATTTGTATAAAAGATAAGTAATTAAACTAAATTATATTATTTATGGAAGACTAATAAAAAAATTTAAAAATTAATTTAATAAATTTAAAATTTTGATTTAATTCAATTTAGTGGGACGTGTTCTTTGCGCGAGTCGGATAAAATTTAAATATATATAGTTTTAAATAAATAATAAAAGATTTAAAGAGAAACATAATTATGAATATGATTTATATATCTTAAATAAAAGAAAAATCATATGTGACGTTTTAGGAAAAAAGAAGAAGAAAATTTATGTAGCGTTTTAAAAAGAAAAATATTGAACTTTTAGATTTATAGAAGATAAAGATTAACTTCAAATTAGATGAGGGGAAATGGTTGAAATTTTTATTATTAACCAACAATAAATTAAATTGGATTTTAATAAGTATGATGATGAATACCCCACAATAGTTGTTGTAAACAAACACTCATGCTTAGATTAAGATATATGACAATGAATGGTTTAGATTTTGAATCCGGAATAACTCATTAACATTTAATGCATTTAAGGAATGAAAGTAATGGAAAAATAAGTTATCCAAATTAAGTTTCATTAACAATTAAATTAACATTTTCTAAAAAAAACAATTAAATTAACATTTAAAATCTAATAAGTTTATTGGGATTTGCTGAGTAATTTTTAAATAGTTTTTTTAATCACGTATGGTCGAATCATAAAGAGCCGAGTCTAATAATATATTTTTGGTTTTACTCACCCTCTACTAAAAAAACAAGAGACAAATTATGACAGAATTCTTAAGAAAATAAAATAAAATAAAATTAAAAGCCATGGATAAATACTGTTTGACATTAATACAATAAGGTCCAAAAAGTTTCAAATTGTGACAAAAGTCTTTTTCTTTATCACCACACCATAACATTTGATCGATTAATTTTCAATTTTCAACTATTAAAAAAAAAAAAAAAAGATTACATACTTAAACGAGTCATTAATGCATGGGGAAATACGATTTTCCACATTGTTTTCAATTTTCAGTCGTTGCCTCGTTCACGAAAAATTCAATCCTAATCTACTTGCAATGGACCCAGTCACATTTTAAAATTAAAATTCTTCAAAAATATAAATAAAAATAATAAATGAAAAAATATTATGAATTAATTATCTATGTGATTTTCCTAAAAAAAAAAAAAAAGAAGAAGAAGAAGACTCAGTGAGAGAGACCAAAAACTAAAATAAAGATCAGTCTATCTCTTTCTAGAAACTAACAAATTACTTTGTTTTGTTTTGAAAACGCTTTAAAAATTCTCTCTTTCGGTTGCTAGTTCTGTTTTGCTCTGCCTTTTTCTTTTCCGTGGAAATTGATTTCTTTATATTTTTCTTTCTGTTCTCTTTGTTATGATAACGCAACAGTGAAACTCAAATGCAAATTCATTCCCAGAAAACATGGGTTTCTGTTGAAAGAAACCTTTTCTCTTCCCTTGTAAATTCCGCTTGAATTTAGTGTTTCTCCTTTGATTCTACGTATTTTCAATATGGGTTATTGATTTAATGTTTGCTTGACTCTTTTTTTTTTTCCTTTTTTTTTTTCTTTTTTTTTTTGCAAATTGAAGTAGTTTTTTGTTTCTTCAATATTGATCAAAGCAGACTAGGCGCTCGAGTTTCTTTCAAGCTTAAAAGAAAATAACGAAAATTGGAAACGGTTACTTATCGTTTCATTGAAGAGAGGAATTGAGAAACAGAGTTAAAATTTGCAATTGCTTCTGTTCTGTTATGTTGATTTTAGTTTGTTTTAAAGGGTCCGTAAATTTAGCTGTCCAAACGTCAAAAAATAGACACTGTTTGTAGACAAAATTTGCATTTTCTTTTTCTTTCATCAAATATAATCAAAATCCCGAGAAATTCTCTATCCCTCTCTGTTCTCTATTATTTTCTTTCCTCTGCTCTGTGATCAAAGGTTGGGGACATAATTTATTATTATTTTTTTTTAATCCCTCCCTCTCTCCCAATTTTATTTTTCTGTTGTAATAATGTTTCTTGACAAAGGGTCAACGCAATCAAACCTTGACTGCTTCCTCCATTGCACCACGCCAATAGTCTCTTCACAATTCCTCCCCAAGGTTTGTTATTGAAAATTGGAAATGAATTTTTGTTTTCATTTTTGGATTTCTAAATGTTAATTTTTGTTGTGTTGCAGAGTGAGATGAGGAACCTAAACAGTTTATGGCATCCATGGGAGAGGGAAAAGATTGAGTATTTTACATTGGGTGATTTGTGGAATCGTTATGATGAATGGAGTGCTTATGGGGCTGGAGTTCCAATTGTTTTGGGCAACGGGGAAACTTTAGTTCAGTATTATGTGCCTTATCTTTCCGCAATTCAAATATTCACCAGCAATTCTTGTGCAAATGGGTTAAGGTAATTGTTTTAGTTATATTAGTTTTCATCTGAAATATTACCTTTTTGATTGATAAATTATGTACAAGTTGTGTAATTGGGGAAGTAATGATGGGTTTTTTGGTTTTTGATTTTTAGGGAAGAGACAGATGATGGTGAGACAAGGGATTCGTTTAGTGATTCGTGTAGTGAAGAGAGCGAGATGGACAAGTTATGGAGATGGGATGGATGCTCATCTGAGGAAGGAGGGTTTGATCAAGACAATCTTTTGCATCTGAATGATAGATTGGGTTACCTTTACTTCCAGTATTTTGAGAGATCAACTCCTTACGGAAGAGTTCCTCTATTGGATAAGGTACTTTTTCTTAGTTTCACTTCATAAGTCTTTTATGCAAGCTTACTTGTAGCTTTACGGCGTTGTTTACTTATAATTTGTTGTGCATTTTGTTTTCCTCTCATGATGATTGATCAATTAATGAACTGATTGGACTGATAAAAACATTTATGAATTGGTGAGAATAATCTGAAGTTCTTTTCTTGATAAGCATTTTATGAAGATGAAATGAAACTTTTGACTTATGAGCATGAAACTATAAACTTCTTTTCCTCAAATTATTGTCTAGTTTGTGTTGTTGATTTATTAATATTCTCTTGCAGTTGGACTCAAGTTTGCTTAAAATTATTCAGATTCATCTGGTTCTTTTTTTCAAGTTTATGGTTATCTTTATTAAGCATTTGTTCTTGTCTTTGATCTGACAATATCTATCTCTTACTATTGCTTTGAAGAAGAATATTAGGTACCACTCAGAATACGGAATTTGAAATTGACCATTATGCTACAAATTCTTTGTGACCCTTGACAGTAGGAAAGTATGCTGATTCCCTAGATGCCTTATTGGTTCTTTACTTTCAGATTAATGGATTGGCTCGAAGATACCCCGGGTTGATGTCATTGAGGAGTGTTGATCTTTCACCAGCTAGTTGGATGGCAGTTGCTTGGTATCTATCTTTCTCTATCTCTCTATATGTTAAAGCATTCACGAAATGCAATTAATACTTTAACAAGGTAAAGATATCACGAAAATAAATGAATAATTGAACAAGATAAAGATAACAGATAAAGACATGGTTCCATTTTTAACCAGCTAATGAAGTTTTTAAGGTTGCAATTCAACTCTACTATGGATAGTCCAGCATATATAGGACAAATGAAAGCTCATAGCTTGACTCTAGGATTTCTATAGAGTTAATACCATTTCTAATAACAAACATGTTTTTCACATGACCATGTCTATATTAACACAAATTATCATGTTATTGATGAGCTGTATGATGTGAATAAAATGCAGGTACCCAATATATCATATTCCCATGGGAAGGACCATAAAGGATTTGTCCACTTGCTTCCTCACTTACCACACACTTTCATCTTCGTTTCAAGGTACTCTTGCCATCCATTATTATTTCACGACTTTTTATTTTTATGTTCCCTTTTGTTATCACCCTTTATTATCTACTTTTTTTTTTTGAAAGTTTTATATTCGTACTTGATCCGCTAACAAGTTTTTTGTCGTGGGTGTTTATCTCTGTGTAGACATGGACTTTGATGATGACATTGAGAATGCTGAAAGGAAGCGAAGGGAAGGGGAAGGGATCTCTCTTCCTCCATTTGGTTTGGCCAGTTACAAGATGCAAGGGAATGTGTGGGTTTCGGGCAATTGTGGTAGGGACCAAGAAAGGCTAGTGTCACTTTTAAGCGTAGCAGATTCGTGGCTAAAGCAGCTAAGGGTCCAGCACCATGACTTCAACTACTTCGTGGGGATCAGGCGTGGCTAAGAGCCATTACTTTAAGATTTTTCATGAAAACGATTGACCACTAAAAGCCTCTTTTTGGAGTTTTGGCTTTGTGCTTGCAGAATGTTTTTAGGCCTTGAATGTGAGGATTGTAGTTGATATTCTCATTATCAATCGTTAATGATTGGGATATTTCAATGCCTATGCTTATATGTAATCTTATTATAGAGAGGGTTAGTGAGATGAGTTAAGCCCCCTCTTTTTCGCCTTTTTTTTTCCAACAGTTAATGTGTTTTATGTGGATAGACAGGTGAGGTCTTGCTGGGCTGTAAAAAAAGGTTCTTGAACTATGAACTTTTTGTGGATTGTGCAATACTTTATCAGTTTATCTTGATTATACTGGAAAAAAGGAAAAAAAAAAAAAAAAACCAACTGGATGGAAAAAAGAAAATTGACCGCACGTTTTGTAAAATCCATTTTACTTATTAATATTCTGTTTATACATGATAGATGAGAATTTTATATGCAGGCTCATTGGTTAGGGCAAGAAAGAATTTTGCTGAAGTTAAAGATGCATTTTTGGACAAAATGCTCTGTTTCCATGTGGAGTTTCCAGCCTTAAAAGGTAGTTGAGTGTCAGTTAAAGCAAGTGTGGAAAAGATAGCTTTCATTTTTATCTGGGTATGCTAGAATTTGCTTAATTTTCTTTTCAGTGGTAACATAATTACATTATCTGATATTCTTTCAAGGCTGATTCAACCCTGATAATTTTTAGAGGAATACTAGTATATGACTTCAGCTCTACAACACTTTAAACAATTCCCATCATGAAATGCATGATAACCTTTAACTTTGACAAAATTCCAAGTCCCAACTAAAATTTCAGAGTTGAAAGAGATCATTAGAAATAATGAACATAGGGCTACTTCCCTTTGGTCCACTTAAAAAAAAAAAACGAAAGTGGAGTTACTGTTATGAACACATTGTGGTACTGATAAAGATCATTAATCTCATCTTCTGTAGATCACCATGGGGGCACAATGGTCAATTTTCATTAAATTTTGATTTGTTGGAAGATCAATGTTCCATCATTCAAGCACAAAAGCAGCACATGGTGCTGCTAGCAGCTAGTGTTTTTCAACTTAATAACATTTGACTAGAAAGAAATGAAAATTTGAAACCCTTTTCACATCTTATCCAGATAATTACATCACGAATCTGTAACCACTAAGTGTTGTAAATTAATGAAGAAAACAAGGACTCCATAGTGCGACTACCAGCAAACAAGTCTATTGAGTGCGTGGACAGAGTGGTTGTATGCCACTTAGATTTTCTTACCCCTTAATAAATTTCATTTCATTGCCCCACTTGAGCATTTAGAAACTTGCCTCTGTATTGGTTGAGTTGAGAGTACTGTATATTCAGTTGAGGGATTAAAATAAATTTCAGTGGAATATGATTGGATATATACAAGATCAACATTTGTGTACTTGGGAATCACTTGCATATTCAATAATTGAGTAACTAAATATTGTTAATTTAAATTTTATATATATATATATATTTCACTGACTTTGTAGCTAAACACGGAGGACAATGGAGATAAAATCTTTGAAAATGTGAAAGCTTGCCTCATTGGCATGAATCATATGATGGCACATCCCATATTTTAATAAAGCTAGGTGTCAGTTGTCGTAGTCATATACATAGTTGTGTCCATTGTCTTGTCATGCAAATCTGTAAGCCATAGAACCTTCGCCACTACTAGAATACCCATGCCCATTAGTATTTAACACAGTCTTTTTGTGTAGAACTTCATTTCCCATTATAATTAATTTGTAGCTAAACAATACCTCATTTACTTTGGAGAGTGCTTAGTTAGCTATTTCTGTTCATTGTGTAATGGTATATTATAAAGGAAACTGTCTTTTAAGGCAAATAAATCTTTAGAAAATTGTTAATTGGTTAATACTTGATAAGAAAGAACTTTTTTTTTTAGAAGTGATACAAAATAAAAAACACTTCTATAGAAATACTTTTGTTTGTACCATAAATCATTTCAGTCCAATTAGAACAGTTCATGACGAATTTATTATAGGAGTCTATCTTGAAATCAAGCAATAAATTACTATTTTTAAACAGGAAAATAGTAATTATTAAACATGAAATATTGCCACTCCTCCAGTCCACTAGCACATACGTTATGTGGAGTTGGTTTCCAAAGCATGTAGGAATATGGGGAGTTGGTTCCAGAACATGCAGAAAGTTGAAAAGCTGATGAAGGAAGTTACTTTCAAAGTTAGGAGAGGAAACCACTTCCTACTAAAATCACTCATTCACAGACACAATCTTCATGAAATAGAGGAACGTGGGAGTTGGCCAAGGAAGTTGAAGAAGTGGAGGAAGTTACTTTCAAAACCTATAAAAGCAAGGAGGAGCCCAAGAAAAAGGGGCCTTCAACATCATGTGGGGGTTTTATGGCGAAAATCTGGTAACGCAGCGGAATCGCGGAAAATCAAAATTTTCCGATTTCAAAATTGTTCTTGGATCAATTAAATAAAATTATTTATTTAATTATCCAATTATTAAATTCTGAAAAATTACACAAGAAATCAAATTTCTTGGTAATTACCGAATTGCCCCACAACTTTACAATTGATCATTTTAGTCCTAAAATTGTCAAATACAATTTTGGATGATTCTAACATTTTCTAAAATGATTTCCAACATGTCCAACATGTTGGACAATTATGACCCATAGCGTCACTATTTGTACAGATCATGATGTTGTTGTACAAATTAACTATGAGACAAAGGAGATTGCTCTCTTATCATTTGTGATTAGATCACCTTAGATGTATAAATGATGAGAGGTCCCTATGATTTGTTCCTGGACGGAGAATGATATGAGACAGTATCAGTCCACGTAGGATAAATCATTAAATATCCATAGTCAGAGTATTATCGAGATTGGACATCGATAAATACGTAAAAGACTAGTATTGCACTTGTGCGCGTTGTGAGGGCACAACGGCATAGTTCTCATATATTTGGGTATTGGATACTCATGCAAGTGTAATAGGAGGTTATGTTTCACCGATGGTACGGGAAACAGCTTCGCTCTGGATAGACCCCCTCGGAATCCCATTGGTAGTATGACTGTGTGTCTATGGGAGTCCGAAATTAGGGTAGGTGTATTTGGTCTTAACTTGAGACTTGCACCGCTAATACTTACGACAATCAATATACTTTGGTTGAGGTCGTCCAGGGCTTTAACCGGTTCTGTGTACGCCAATACTGGGTATATTGAGAATCGTAGAGTATTGGGTGTGATGTCAAGACGGAAGTATCACTCCAGTTATAGTGGAGATGATGTCACGTAGGATACGGTATTAGTGCTCTTAAGTGCTGCGCGACCATCGGGATATTATGACTAGGTCATGTATATCCGATTATAGAGACTAGTTACCAGACATCCGACATGTGCTTCGTACGGGGCAGACACAACTCCAGCCCCAGGCCTAGCACGTGACCATCCGATACTAGATCGATATGCACTATACGATGTATACTACGCCTGATACAGATCCTTCATTCCTGTAAGGATATTTCCGGAGAATTGGGTAGGCATGGTGCTTTGCTAGAAGCCAACCTTGTCTTGTGAATCGGTAAAACGTAGTACTTGATACTTACGTGTTCAGATAGTCCGACGACCATATTTACTGCCAACATATCCGGGGATCTCATGGGTCGCTTCCCAATGATTCACCGATGATGTATGACTCGCACTTTAATTAATCTGGGATTAATTCGATGAGAGAGAAAATTAATCTGGGATTAATTACGGAGATATTTTATCTGGGATAAAATATTATCTAAAGAGAGAGAACACGATTAATTTGGAATTAATCGGTAAAATGAATTTAATAGTTAAATTTGATTTTTCTATTTAATTTATTCGAATGGGCTAAAATTAATATATCGGATATATTAATATGAATTGGATTTCATTACGAAATTAAAGTCGGACTTTAATGCGAACGAACGAATTAATTTAGAATTAATTCGTAAACGACGTTCGTAATATATTTGCGTGGCATCGATATTTAATTAAATTAGATTTAATTATTTAATGACGGAAGTTCGTTTAATCGGATTAAACGGAACCGAGCCGCGGCAAATGTTCGTAGAGATATTTGAATTTTTCAATTCAAATATGTGGGGCCCATGTGTGGTAGGTGTACCTACCACCCAACTACCTTGTTTTACTTTTGGAAAACCATTTACCCACACCTACCAAGTTTAGGGTAAAAGTGAAATGGTTTTTAACTAAAGTATAAAAACAAAATATCTCTCTACACTTTGGTATCTATCATTATTCATTAGATGAATATTTAGTAAACCCTAGACAACTCACTCACTCTCCAATCTCCTTCATGCTCACGCCTAAGGGGCCAAAACTCACTGGTTTTGCTGCTGAAAAACGTGAGCAGTGAGGGAAGCTTTTTGTGGATTTTGTGGCAAGATCCAAGTGCTAGTACACTTCTAAGAGGCATACGAAGGTGTTAGGGAAACCCACCCACGAGCCGGGAATCAAACGACGAAGATTTGAAGCTCAAAATGGTGACTCAAAACTGAAACAGTGGGCAGAAAAATCTGGTCACTGCAGTTGCGTTTTTGGAGGTGAAAATCAATTTTGTTCTTCACCAAATCGTCTCAACCGATCAATGTGAGTATTCCGCTACCTCCTTTGATGTATTCACACATTATTTTCATGCTTGCTATGGGGGACCTAAATAGAAACCAACACAACACATCAAAATTAGATTGCAACAAAATCTCCAATTTTTGTCTAATTGCCGAACAGCCCCAACATTTTCCAGCTTTTGCAATTTGGTCCTTTTATGTTCAAAACATGCCAAGATCAAATCCAATCAACTCAAAAATAATATGCATCATATACACACCATAATACATCACATATATGAAAAACCCTAAATTTGGAAAGGGTTAAGAATCCTAATTTTATAATTTCTTCAAATTGACAAATCTTACCAAATCAATTAAATCCATCACTTTAATTGAATCTAACCACACCAATAAAGTCTCACCATCATGAAAGAACTCAAGAATAATTCTAGGTCATCAATGAGTGGCTTAGCAACTCTAGAATGGCAACATGATTATCAAATAATCAAAAGTAAGCCATCGAAACCATTTCAAGCTCACTTATAAACCATACATGCACACATCTTTCAAACAAGTTCACAACCAATTAAAACACAAACTATATGTGTAGAGACAACATCTTAGCAACAATATTGAAGCTAAGCATGTTAGAAATATTTTCTATGTTGAAGGCTTTAAAGAAAAACTTACAAAATCAATAATTTTCCAAACTTTTTCCTTTTGTCTTCAACTTTTCTCTCAACTCTTTTGTGTTTGTTTTTGTAACTTATGAACCCTTAACCTAATGAAATGAAACAAAACAATATATACCTCCACAATTTAGCCTTGGCCGAATTTGGTATAGAAAATAATATCTAGATATTATTTTTGTTTCATTTAATTTTTGCTTTATCAACTTGCAAACATGATCATTACAACTTTAATGAATTTCAACAAGTCAACAAAAGCAACTCAAGGCATTTCCAATAAATATCAAAACTAAAGATATTTATATTTGTAATTAATTTAATTATTTAACAATTAAATAATTAAATAATTATTTAAATACAAATATTTTAAATATATGTATTATATTTACTTTAAATATCCAAATACATATATATTTATGATATAAGTCAAATATCACAATTTGACATTTAATTAATGTGTATTTAATAAAATCTATCATTAAATACAAATACAAAATAATTAGGAAATGACTATTAGGTCCCTTCGCATGTATTTTTTGTTTAACCTTTAAACGACTTATAAATAATCAATATTATTCATAAAAGTTTCCCTAGTGCTATATGAGTATATTTCACTAGTGAGACTCTCTAGATTCAGGCATATCTATCATGAAATCCAATTTCGTGTCCATAATTTACCCACCCGTAAATTATGACGACCACGGATAAACTCGCTGAATCATACAGGTCGAGGTCATGACATATGTATAATTCCTCTGTCACATGTATCCGAATATATCATAGAGATATAGATGTAAACGTCAAATCTCTATGGGGATAATCCCGTCGACGTCTCTATTACCAATCTCTAACAGAACACTTAAAATTGACTTCTAAAGTGTACCACGGGCCCATGGTTTTTATCTGATTGCTAATCATATATGGACTACCTATACTTTGTACACAAAAATGACAGATCCTATTGTTGGTGATTCTAGGTCTCCAAGATCGAATTAAACAAGCATGAACATGTGTGAATACAACGACGGAAGTTGCGGAATACTTACATCGAGCAGTTGAGCGACGAAGGAGGCAACAAAATTCAGATTCTGCTCACTGGTTTTGGCGGCAGTGGGCTGCTGTTGCTTTTGATTTTCGGCCTTCAATCAACAAGAAACCAAGCTCCAAGCTTCGTCATTTGATTCCCGGCTCATGAGTGGACTTCCCTATCACATTCGCATGATCCCGGAGTGTGCTAGCACTCTTGTTATGCGTATTTGGTGATTACCAAAAGTGTATCTAATACACTTGAAATGAAATTTAAATTCATTTCCAACACATTTAGCTTTAATTGCCAACCACACACATCACTCATCACATCAAGTCACCTCAATCAAGTTGTCAAGTCATATCACTCAAAGTGACAAGTGATTTGACGCTTGATGCGACTAGCGATTTGACGCTTGATTTGACTTGCGTGCCGCACTCGAATTTGAAATGCGAATGCGCTCGCAAATAATCTCGGGCTCGGATTCGCTAATTCCAAATTAACAAATTTTCCGTTGCGTCGTAATTAAATGATTACGCCTAGCGAAGTCACTATTCACGTCGCTAACGAATTAATTCTAAATTAACTCGTTTTCCCGAATCAAAATCTAATTTCAATTCCGCGTCGAAATCCAATTTCGTTTAATATATCAAATATATTAATTTATCGATTAATTCCAAATTAATCGTTCTCTCTCTTTAATTGATATTTTATCCCAAATAAAATATCTCCATAATTAATCCCAGATAAATTTTCTCTCTCATCTAATTAATCCCAGATTAATTAAAAGTGTGAGTCATACGTCATCGGTGAATCTTTGGGAAGCAACCCATGAGATCCCCAGATATGTTGGCAGTAAATTCGGTCGTCGGACTATCCGAACACGTAAGTACCAAGTACTACCGTTTTACCGATTTACAAGACAAGGTTGGCATCTAGCAAAGCGCCATGCCTACCCAATTCTCCGGAAAAATCCTTACAGGAATAAAGGATCTATATCAGGCGTAGTATACGTAGTATTGCGTATTTCTGTCCAGTATCGGATGATCACATGCAAGGCCTGGGGCTGGTACAATGTCTGCCCCATACGAAGCATATATCGGATAACGAGCAACTAGTCTCTTTAATATCGGATAATCATGACCAAGTCATATTATCCCGACGGTTGCAACCTTATATAGAGAACCAGTTATATATCCCTGTGCGATCATCAACTCCATATGACTGGAGTGACACTTCCGTCTTGACATCACACCCAACACACTACGAATCTCGATATACCCAGAATTGGCGTACTCAGAAACCGGTTAAAGCCCTGGACGACCTCAACCAAAGTATATTGATTGTCGTATGCATTAGCGGTGCAAGTCTCAGGTTAAGACCAAATACACCTACCCTGATTTCGGACTTCCATAGACACATAGTCATACTTCCAATGGAATTCCGAGGGGGTCTTATCCAGAGCGAAGCTGTTTCCCGTACCATCGGTGAAACACAACCTCCTATTACACTTGCATGAGTATCATATACCCAAATATATGAGAACTATGTCGTTGTGCCCTCACAACGCGCACAAGTGTAATACTAGTCTTTTACGCATTCATCGATGTCCAATCTCGATGATGCTCTGACTAGGGATATTTAATGATTTATCCTTCGTGGATTGATACTGTCTCATATCATTCTCAATCCAGGAACAAATCACAGGGACCTCCTATCATTTATATATCTAGGTGATCTAATCACAAATGATAAGAGTGCAATCTCCTTTGTCACATAGTTAATTTGTACAACAACACCGTGATCTGTACAAATAGTGACGCTATGGGTCATAATTGTCCAACAATCTCCCACTTGGCCTATAGCCAGTCACTCGAGTGCTTGACACCCGAACTTTGTACGGTTGGCTCAAATTGCTGAGAAAAGGCTTTCGTCAGCGGATTTGTATGATTATAATATGATGTGATTTATTCGATCATCACATCGCCACGATGTATGATCCGAACGAATCAGACGAATATCAAAGTATGTATCTGGATCGTTGATGAGACCATTAATTCTTTAGCCTGTGCTGACGCCTAGCTCAGCTGCTAACAGAATTATATCTAATCTAATTAGATTTATTATCGACCCAGAAGGTTTCTATTGCTGCCACAGCTGCAGCAATAACCCGCATTTGTTGTTTATTTAGTAACAGTATCTTGCTTGGAAGATTTCCAGCTCACTGTTCCGTTATTCAAACTGTATAGTACCGTTTGCGACTTATAGTCGTCTTATCGGTTTAGGAAACTTGCAGTAGTGATCCCAGTCACTTCAAGTTCTCCATCTCCATAGACTAAGACATCATCCTTACTTCTCTAAGATACTAACAGATGTTCTTAACTTCAATCCAGTGACTATCACTTGGATTGGTCTGTTTGTGACTTCATATGCTCAAAGCGTATGAGACACCAGGTCACGTACATTTTTCAATGTACGAATTCTCGGAGAGTTTTTCTCGAAAGCCAAGCTTTCACCGATTGTTAATATGGGAATATCATTTCCAAGAAATGACATATTATCATTATTTATAGGACATTTACTGTCAGTGCGCTCCCACTAACCCTATTATATACACAAGAATCATTTCGTTTTGAATTAAATCATAAACCATTATGATTACATCAAAACGATAATTCCAAGAACCTATGCTTGCTTCAATCCAATCATGGATCGAATAACCTGCAAACCTTGTTTGCTTGTTATGGTACGATAAAATCGACAGGATGTTGTAAACATCCTCCTACTGGTTTCCTTTTCAGGAAAGCGATTTTCCCGTAAAGCTTTCATATTTCACTAAATGAAACACGCAGCTTTAGCAAGCATTATCCAAATGGATTTACCGTGGCAACAGGTAAAAGGTTGAATCGTAATCAACACAATGTTGATAACGATACCTTTCCGTTAAAAGCCTAGCTTTATACGTTGGTATGTTGCCATCCATGTATGTCTTCCCTGAAGACTTATACAGTACCAATAGGCACAATGCCTTGCGGTACAACAACTAGTGTCCAAACATAGTTGATATACATGGAATCCATTTTGGACTCATGACACTTTGTCATAATAGGGAGTCGATACCTTGTATCACTTCCTCATACATAGTCAGTTGGTATACCTAAATAAGATAGACATCTTTATGAGGTGAGATCAGAACCCATACCCCAGGTTGTTTTCTGAATCTCTCCGAATTACGCGGTTCTTGTGTATTCGAAGATTAATGGTATAGTTTCATCCTTGATGAACTATTTGTGTTCCATTAAGGATTCGATGTCTGAAACAGTTCACTCCGATTTTCATCGAGTTATACTATCCTCCCACTTACCACTTCATATCGGTCTTCCTCTCTGGAAAACCACATGGTGATCAACAATCTAATTGTTCTCTTGTGAGTTGTATAAGTTCAATACTTTGGTATCCCTAGGATAACCTACAATTGGCACCAAATCTGTCAAACATATTTTAATGGAACCTTATTCAAAATAAGTTCTTGCACTGTTTAAAGCTTATCCGTTGAAGGAAATGGTAGCTCAGAGCGACTCATGATTAACCTTATCGTGTCCAACAAAATTCGGTTTATCCGTTCGGACACACCGTCAAACTGACGTGTTCCGGGAGGAGTCCTCATTGAAAGAATACTATACTCTTTCAAGTATACTAGAAACTTATTGCTTAAGTATTTTCCATTACAGTCTTACCGCGATGGTTTAATAATTTAGCCGATCTGTTTGTCTATTTCGTGTCGAAAATTTAAAAGATTCCGATTTGTGTTCTTGAAAAGAAACACATAACTATAACACGATGCCACATCCGTAAAGGTCACGAAATATTCATATCCACATCTAGCCTAGCTAGACATGGGCCCACTTGCTTCACTATGAACTATGGTTAATAGATCGGTGACATTTTCACTTCTACCAAGTAAATAGTGATATAGGCACTTTGCCTAATAAACTAGATTCGTAGACTTTATTTGAATGGAATCAAATTAGTCATAGTACCTAATCTTCGAAAGTGTGGATATACGATTCTTGTTTAATTGTGTCCCAGACAACAATGCCACAAATTAGTTTCTTCTGATCAAATCAGTTTGAGCTATTTATTTGTCATGTTATATATATTTGAGATTTATTTATATTCAAAATATAAATTATGTTATTCACATCTAATGTGTTTATCTCAATATCATCTTTATATAATAAAACACTTTAGTATTCTAGAACATAAAGGTTCATTTGCAACAGATTAAACACTGATATAGAGATAATGTATCTAGTCAAACTAGTTACATTATAACAGTTTCCAAATCCTGCTAATAGCAGATTCTGAACATTAGAATATATTTATGTATCACACTAAGTATTTTAAATCCCATTTCAATACTAGTAGTGAACATAATTATGACAAACATATTTGAAGTCAGAGCCTTGCTCGTCTTCAATTCCTTCATGTCTGCTTTGTCCAAACGGCAGTCACGCTTCCGCGATCCCGTTTTCCACAATTTAGGTAGACATTTTGGGATATGTCCTTTATCTTTCTAAAAGATTATAATGTTTTTGCCTTTGCCCATTTCAACACTCCAGAAGCCTTTGGCCAAGCCTTAGACTTCTAGAATATTGACGAAAGGCGTGCCTTGCGCTACTTGCCTAATTGCAAACTTTAACTTTGTCTCATTGAGAATAGTCATTAATTCTCCAAGAATTATTATTGCAATTTAGTACTTCTAAAATCTAAAGATAGATTTTATGAAGATCCTTCAATTTCATTATCATACTTTAAGGATCTAATCCTTAGTTCTGATTCAGAAATTAAGGAGTCTACTGCGGTAAGTATAATGGATTAAGCACTTAAGTTATCATCACATTAATCTTCCAAAGATTATGCTCGACTATTTGCTTAACTCCGAGCTTTAGGCTTAATATGTTATTTTATCAAATAAAATAACTTATTAATTTTCCAGGACCATCATGAAATTATTCCCAATTTGAAAATTAAACATTTAAATACATTTTCCCTAGGATTATGTTTTAAATGTCAATCTTTCAATTTTATCTTGATTTTAATAGTCCAACTATTTAATCAACGATTTGTGGTACTATATATTATAATGATTATTATAGTCCAACTATACAATCAACTATAATTTAAATTAATTAACCTCAATTATATTGATTACTATAGTCCAACTATAAAATCAACTATTTGATGAAATTAATTAATTCAAATATATTGATTACTATAATCCAATTATATAATCAACTATAATACAGTCCAACTGTTAATTAAAACAACATTTAAATATTAGTTCAACTAACATTTAATTTATTTGACGAATGATGTTTGTTTGAGCGCGTATGGCGAGTAATTGAACGAGTATTGCAAATTCAATTCTTGCCTCCCACTATTTTTCGGCGAGCCTCTAACCCTCTGTCGAGTACTCGGGAAACCGTGTTTCCTAGTGGGTTAGGATCCCGTTAAATATCACACAATCTTGACTTTGGCCAACAAATTGTATGATAATTAACTAGGTATATCTCTAAGATCGATTGGATCCAATCCGATTCCTAGATCCGGTAGGGGGACATCCAAGTCCGAAACATATATCTTATATATGCCAATACATCCAATGTATTGCCTAACCTTTTTCCTTTGAATCAACTAAGCCTTGGCTTTGGCACAACAAACTTAGTGATCCCAGTCAAGCGCGACCCATTGACCATGGAAAGCTTCGTAATCAATGTCGATGGACAAGAAATGGTCTTGACTTTGGCCAACAAACCACAACTTGGACAAGACACTGATATGGAACAAAGCCTTCGTGATTCAAACACATCCTCGACGGACAAAGGCCTTGACTTTGGCCAACAAGCCAATGCCAGTCTCGGATCTTGAGTGAGAATCACTCAATGGAAAGAAAGACGCTTAATATTATTTGAGGGTTTTTCGCGTGCAAATTGGCAACCAATTTATTATCTTTGTTAAGGTCTCATCATCATACACCCTTAAACATGCATTCTAAACACATAATAAAGCGCATATGAAAAATAATAATGATATGCGAATGGATACTTTACACATTGATCCTAGATCAAATCTCTCACTTTCTCTCTCCCGCTAGCACAAATATTTCTTCTACCCGTTACACTACACTTCTAAAGAAACCTCATTTACATTGAGGGGAATATGTGAGAAGAGAATACAAAGAATAAGGAGGTGATAAGGCTGGACACGCAGGTCCAATTTAATAAATCAAATTTATTATAACAATTTCTAAAATTTTCCCACCCATCTAATATCCATCCGATATACATTATTCATGCATCGCAACCATGTATTCACACAAGCATGTTATCAATCAATCTAATCAAATTAATCAATATGATAATTAGTGATCATCCAATGTTCAAACAACGATTTGATTTTGCTCGAGTCAAACTCGTTTTTGCGAATAAGTACTTAAAGTACAAATTCTTGAATTAAATTAAACTACACAATTAAATCCAATTCAATTTGTATTTAATTCTAATTCGCTATTTAATTCCAAATTAAATATCACACTTTAATAATAAACCTTTACGATTTAAATTCCAAATTTAATCGTTACGGGTCTCAAAGCCCGATTAACCTCCAACGTCAATTTAATTAAAGTCCAATGGGATTTTAATTAATTTCTTAAGGCGTGGACTTTTGGTCAACTCGGGTCAAACCGAATAACCAAAATCCAATCCGGGAGTTACCCCATAAGCCCAGAAATCAATCTTGACCCATTAGGCCCAATTAAACTTTAAAGGTCCATTTGTCGCATTTGGGCTTTATGGATGCGGTTTTGGGCTCAATTGGATCCAATCCAATTTGCCTTAACCCAACTTTGTACAACAAAGCCCATTAAGCCCAATAACAACATTTAAGCCCAAATACAATTTCAAGCCCAATTTAATTAAACACAAAAATTCCAAATTTCCTATTTAATTAAACTAAAGTGTATTAACATAATTAATCACCCAAATTAGTATTTCCAAAACACAAATTAGGCTAATTAATCATGCTCATTTACATCAATTAGTGTCCAACACAAATTAATAAAAATCAAACCCAATTACATGCTCTGATGCTCTCGGTAATTTGGGGATTTTACGTCCGATTCGAATTCAATCCAATTAATTCCACAATCGACATTAAATCATTATCCCGAATGATTTCCAACACATCCAATTGTCAAAAATCAAAAATCCCAAGACATATTAGGGCTAGACCAATTCGGCCAACATGAAAAAATTGGGGAAAAATGTTCCAAATATAATTTCAACATATTGATCCAATCAATCCTTAATTCAAACACATTTAAGCATACTAATCAATCCAATTTCAGTAATCATGCTCAAAATCAAGTTTGCCCAATTTTAAACCCTAACATTTTCATGCTTCAACTAGCTCTGATACCATTGTTGGTGATTCTAGGTCTCCAAGATCGAATTAAACAAGCATGAACATGTGTGAATACAACGACGGAAGTTGCATAATACTTACATCGAGCGGTTGAGCGACGAAGGAGGCAACATAATTCAGATTCTGCTCACTGGTTTTGGCGGTAGTGGGCTGCTGTTGCTTCTGATTTTCGACCTTCAATCAACAAGAAACCAAGCTCCAAGCTTCGTCATTTGATTCCCGACTCATGAGTGGACTTCCCTATCACCTTCGTATGATCCCGGAGTGTGCTAGCACTCTTGTTTTTGCATTAAAAATGCACTTGCTTCCCTTTACTGCTCACGGTTTTTGCCCAGCCAAAACAGAACAGGAAATACGTGAGAGAGAGGAAGAAAGAGAAGAGAGAGAGGAGGGAAAAGTGTTATGCGTATTTGGTGATTACCAAAAGTGTATCTAATACACTTGAAATGAAATTTAAATTCATTTCCAACACATTTAGCTTTAATTGCCAACCACACACATCACTCATCACATCAAGTCACCTCAATCAAGTTGTCAAGTCACATCACTCAAAGTGACAAGTGATTTGACGTTGGATACGACTAGCGATTTAACGCTTGATTTGACTTGCGTGCCGCACTCGAATTCGAAATTCGAATGCGCTCGTAAATAATCTCGGGCTCGGATTCGCTAATTCCAAATTAACGAATTTTCCGTTGCGTCGTAATAAAATGATTACGCCTAGCGAAGTCACTATTCACGTCGCTAACGAATTAATTCTAAATTAAACCGTTTGCCCGAATTAAAATCTAATTTCAATTCCGCGTCGAAATCAAATTTCGTTTAATATATCAAATATATTAATTTATCGATTAATTCCAAATTAATCGTTCCCTCTCTTTAATTAATCCTAGGTTAATTTTCTCTCTCATCTAATTAATCCCAGGTTAATTAAAAGTGCGAGTCATACGTCATCGGTGAATCTTTGGGAAGTGACCCATGAGATCCCCGGATATGTTGGCAGTAAATTCGGTCGTCGGACTAGCCGAACACGTAAGTACCAAGTAGTACGTTTTACCGATTTACAAGACAAGGTTGGCCTCTAGAAAAGCGCCATGCCTACCCAATTCTCTGGAAATATCCTTACAGGAATAAATGATCTATATCAGGCGTAGTATACGTAGTATTGCATATTTCTGTCCAGTATCAGATGATCACATGCAAGGCCTGGGGCTGGTACAATGTCTGCCCTATACGAAGCATATATCGGATAACGAGCAACTAGTCTATTTAATATCGGATAATCATGACCAAGTCATATTATCCCGACGGTTGCAACCTTATATAGAGAACCAGTTCTGTATCCCTGCGCGATCATCAACTCCATATGACTGGAGTGACACTTCTGTCTTGACATCACACCCAACACACTACGATTCTCGATATACCCAGAATTGGTGTACTCAGAAACCGGTTAAAGCCCTGGACGACCTCAAGCAAAGTATATTGATTGTCGTATGCATTAGCGGTGCAAGTCTCAAGTTAAGACCAAATACACCTACCCTGATTTCAGACTTCAATAGACACATAGTCATACTACCAATGGAATTCCGCGGGAATCTTATCCAGAGCGAAGCTGTTTCCTGTACCATCGATGAAACACAACCTCTTATTACACTTGCATGAGTATCCTATACCCAAATATATGAAAACTATGCCTTTGTGCCCTCACAACGCGCACAAATGTAATACTAGTCTTTTACGCATTCATCGATGTCCATTCTCGATGATGCTCTAACTAGGGATATTTAATGATTTATCCTTCGTGGATTGATACTGTCTCATATCATTCTCAACCCAGGAACAAATCACAGGGACCTCCTATCATTTATATATCTAGGTGATCTAATCACAAATGATAAGGGTGCAATCTCCTTTGTCACATAGTTAATTTGTACAACAACACCGTGATCTGTACAAATAGTGACGGTATGGGTCATAATTGTCCAACACCTATCTCGACACACATAGGACACCCTAAGGATCTGTCCACACCCAACAAAAATGTGGAGGTCTGATCTAAATAGATCGGTGACGTGACTGCCATCTAAGTGTGGAAGATGTCTCATGTGCCCACAGTGGTATCTCAAGTCGAAGAATCACAAATGCTACTCAACTCGAGAAGATTCTTATTGACGTTGGTGTACCATCCATTAAGAATCTTCGGTGAGTCGTTCAGTGTTTATCCGCTATAAATACCTACACGTCTATACGAGTCTCCAAGACTAATGATTCATTGAGAAACCATTGGAATCATATATTCCAGTATATGACATGTACCGGTCTCAACGAGTTTACTATACTGATCAAGTAGTGTAATCCTTGACCAGGAACTGTCTGAGAATGACAACGTCATGATACAACTCAATGTCAGTTGCGACGCTTTTGCAACTGCATCATGACTAATCATCCTAAGGTCTATTACGTCTTTACCATTTAAGAAGATATATTATATTATAGAAACTGCTCATTTTATTCATAATAAAATGCTTACAATAATATTTACAAGGAAATACAATGGGGAATTGGCGCTCTGAGCACCAACCCCAACACATCAATCCAAAAAACACGTCATTTCCAGTTAGTTTTTCCCTGTAGTTAATGGTTTTTCCAAGCCTTTCTTTGTAATTACAGTCTTTTTGAATTCCACTAAAGAGTAGTTTACAACTTTTTCTTCTGTAACTAGATTTTCAATTCCAGTAAAGATTTCCATTCCAATAACTTTTCTTTCTAGCTTTTTATTAGCATCCTCATAGAATCTAATTGTCTATCCCTTGCAAGCTTTAAAAAACTCATTAGTTTTACAATTGTTTGATTAGAAGTCAGTTTGTAATATCGAGGACTCGCTCCTCTGGCATGCCAGCGCAACATACCACTTTTCAAGCCAACATATAAATTGACACTTCCGGTGGGACCCAGAAGAATGATTCAGCCAATGAACATAAAATAATATGGGAAAAAACGTGTCCACATCTCAAGATGGGGAAGTTTCTCATACAACAGTAGGGCAAAGATAAGAAGAAATCGTTTAGGTATAACTCATCCTTAAAAACTGATTTGTAAAGAGAAAGAGTTAATGTGCTTAGAAAACACTAGTCAATCTCATATTTAGCCAATGTATGACAAATGTACCACAATATTTCACCATACTCCGCGATCTCTGTGCACAAAGAATAATATTGCGGATCCGCTAACTAAACGGTTAAATAAATAATTTGTAGAGAAATCATCGAGAGAAATAGGACTAAAACCCATAAGATAACAGGTCAATACAAAAAAAAACTCAACCTAACTGACTGGAGATCCTAAGAATTAAGTTCAAAGGGACAACCTAATTGTAAAGTCCTTGTTAGATCATGGTAAGCATTACTCTCATGTGGCGGTTACCCTCTTATCCATTCCTATGATGAACTAGTGATGCCCGTCGAATGTACAATGAGTTATGCTCTTAATGTTTCTTAAGCTTTGGGAATCCAAGCGGAGTAATACAGGCTACTCTTCGGTTAACAAAATACCTATATGAGAGAAAAGTAGGGTTCGTTTAAAAGCGAAATGTAAGATTTTCAATTCTTAAAAACTCTTACAAAACCAAGCAAATATTAAGGGCCAAAATGAACATAACCCGATTACTCAATTGTGTTAAGAAAGATTCATGTGTGTAGTATATTATCGTTTACACTAAAGACATAACAATTTAAAGACTTCACATCTACTGGTCAGTCAGTAAAGTAAATATATTATCACAATGGAAGGTTCAAAGGTTGAGTTCTACTTATCTGATGCAGGTTTTAATTCGTAGAACTTAATCATTGATATTATAAATATTTTAGTGTCAAAACATGTTGTTTTTATATTTTCTGCCAAATTTCATTTTCGTGGGGGTTGCTGGAAAATATGCATAGTTATGCATAAAATATTAATATTGTAGCCTATTTTGAAACACAATTTTATGTGGGACCCACTTATGGGAATGAAGAGTTCATGAGCAATTCAGGTTCTCCTCCGTGAGTTCTTTGAAATGTTATATTGACACGCTTAAAATAATAGTTGGGGAATGAGAATTTGTCTCACAAAGTGCACATATTGAGAAGGAAAATTAAAGGAAATTAAACTTATCCCACATCTAAAAAGCAACTAAGCATAGATATGGTTT
This sequence comes from Zanthoxylum bungeanum, assembly GCA_019454045.1. Classification (NCBI taxonomy): domain Eukaryota; kingdom Viridiplantae; phylum Streptophyta; class Magnoliopsida; order Sapindales; family Rutaceae; genus Zanthoxylum; species Zanthoxylum bungeanum. The sequence continues at coordinate 77,244 of SKCR01017970.1, forward strand.
ATATATAGTTGCTTGATTGTAGAGTGGTAAGAAGCTATGTAAAGACACTATCTCTAAACGCATATCTGCATGGGTGTAAATCACAATCCGTTCGGGGTTTGTTCGCCTTGATCCAATAAACACCTGTAAATTCTGTATACACGAATGCGGCCCAAATAAAATTAGGCTCGGGTTAGCTTGCTAATTTCCTTTAATTTGTTGCTGACTTTTGATTTTGCTGTAATGGTTGTAGCAGCCCATGATGTGCATTTTGAATTTAGAATTCAATTATGGATTTAATGTAAATAATTGAAAATCTTCTGTTATAGAATTGCAAATGTTTTTGTGTCTTAAGTCTATAAAATACAAAATTACAATTGTCGTGAGAACCCACAGCTTTTTCCACGTAATTACTGAGGGCACTAATACCTTTTCTTGCAACTATCGTAACTGCATCAATTTTTCCTTTCTATTAATCTGAGTTATACACACGAATTGAGTTCATTGAGGTAATTTGATAATTCTCTAAAGTTATTGGTAGTCATTTTATCTTGGGGAAAAAATGCTAGTTCCAATCCTAAGTACAATAATCGACGACAAATCTATTTTAAGAAGACTGTAATACACATGACTCTGTAATTTTCACTTTCTAATTTCTTTTCCTATTTACAATGTTGTAATTTAATTTTTCCATTGTAATTGTTTTCTTCTTTTTGCTATTGCTAACTTTAGTTTTGTGTCAGCAACAATTGCACATATGTGATTGTTTTCTTCATTTATGGTCCCAAAAGCTAAAGAAATATCAATGATTGGTAAATATATACCTATCGAAGCTTTTAACTTGTGGGTAAAAGATCTCAGGATAAGAACAATTCAAATGTTTATCCTCACCACATAATAAATAATTTCATATTTTGTGATATGATCTTGACCATTAAAAATTGTCTTGATCATCTATCCATGACTTAATTATTAAGTCATCAACCAACAAATTCTAGTATATTTTTTCTCTTCAAAAGAGAGAATCAAAATTCTTTGACGTTATAAGTTGATCTACAACATACACAGGTCAAGGAACATCTAGAACTATTCTAAGGTTCTATATTTTAAGGTCATCTGCATCTACTAGTTGGATTGCATCTTATATGCATATCAATGATTTAGGAAATGTTGGAAATTCTTCTAAAATATTCATTAAGGGTAATTCTGTCATTTTGTTGCATTGGGTGCTTGTGAGGGGTACAACCCTTTAGAGGGTTGCACCCCACCCCAAAGGGTGCCCTATTGGCACCCTTCCATGCCTTATATAAGAGGCATTTTATCCAATACAAAAATACAGAAAGGAAATCCGAATTTATATGAGACATTTCGTTTTTGGTTGTTTGGTTTTTGAGAGAGAGAGTTCCACCATTCTTCTAGTTCAAACACTCGTCAATGAGTGCACCTTGGACAAGAAGGAACCAAGTTATCCTGGGAGAACATTGTTCAATTGCGAATCCGTGAAGCACCTGTGACGGGGCCAATAAGTTCTTAAGGACAGAGAGAGATCTCGACTTGGATTCGTCATTGCATTTACCAGGTTTTTCTTAATTATCAAGTTTTAAGGTTTCTAGGTTTTACGCATATTAGATCCGATTTTCTGATATGATTTGGTTGGTTGCATGTTAATCGATTTTAATGACACTATATTGACAAAAATCTTAAGAACTTATTGGATTATAGTGTTGTTAGATAGTAATTTGCATGCTAGGGTAGAAAACTTTCTGGGAAAATACGAACTGTGCATGAAAAACCCGTAATTATAATAAACTGCACACTTTTTAATATTAACTTAGTAAATCATATACAGTAATACATTAATCTTGGTAGTATAGATTTAAGTTATTATTAGGTTGTTCAATTATCACAAGCATACACATAGTGATAAAGTTGAAATTGATTGTGTGTTGCATACTTGGTTGAGAATTTAAAGTGTAATCATACACAAGAAATTCCATCCAACCTTGATTGACTCTTACACATATCTACACATATTGTATATTGTACTATTGTATAAAGTGTAGTTCTGGGTTTGAATTGCTAAAGGATCCTATTGAAAAAGTGTTTAAAGAATATTCTGTCTAAAAGACGATATTCGTTTATTCATTTTTCTAAAGAATCTTTAGTTGAAATTCAAGGACTTGTGTTTATTGGAACCATCGTCCAATAGAACAACAAGTGGTTACCTAGTACATCACTTTGGAAAAGATCATTCGTTGATCGTTGTGCAATTTTGTCTTTTGTAGACTAATTGACCCATATTGGATTTTCCAATTACAAATGGCTAGCGGAAATATCACAGTACCGGTCTCTTATGGAGAAAAGCCGGAGAAATTTGGTGGGGCAAATTTCAAGCAGTGGCAAAGCAAAATGCTGTTCTACCTGACAACTCTCCAGTTGGCTAAATTCCTCAAAGATCATCCGGGTCCTGTGGAGGGTGAATTTGAAATGGCCAAGGAAGAGCGAGAACAGACTTGGATGTCTGGAGACTTCTTATGCAATAACTACCTTTTAGGTGGTCTTGACAATACCCTGTACAATGTGTACCAAGGCATGACTTCTACGAAGATTCTCTGGGAATTTCTCGAGAAGAAGTATAAAACCGAGGATGCCGGACAAAAGAAATTTGTCGTGGGTAGGTTCTTGGACTACAAGATGGTAGATTCACGGACGGTGATGTCTCAGTTGGGTGAAATGCAGTTGTTCATTCATGAAATACTGGATGAGGGTATGAAACTCTGTGAGATGTTTCAAGTTTCCGCCATAATTGAAAAGCTGCCTCCATCATGGAAGGACTTCAGGAGCTATCTGAAACACAAAAAGAAGCAGATGAGCCTTGAAGACCTTAATGTTCGATTGAGAATCGAGGGGGACAACAAGATGTCCGAGAAGGCCAGCTACAAGACTATGGAGTCTAAGGCCAACATCATTGAGGGTGTGAAGGGTAGCAAGAAAAGAAAGAACAGTGGATCTGATTCTTCGAACAAGAAGTTCAAGAGGAAATGCTACAACTGTGGAAAGAACGGTCATATGTCAAAGGACTGCAGAAACAAGAAGTCACAGGACAAGGGTAAGAAAAAAAAAATGAGGCCCATGTCACTGAGGGTGAGCAGCTGACTGATGATATCTAGAGATGGAACTATCAGCAGTGGTAACCGAAGCCAACATAGTTGGGAATCCAAGGGAATGGTGGGTAGACACTGGGGCTACTCGTCATATATGTGCAGATAGCAAGATGTTTTCCATGTACCACAAGGTCGATGGCAGCGATCATCTGACAATGGGAAACTCGTCTACCTCTCAGGTGGTTGGACAAGGCACAATGGTTATGAAGATGACATCAGGAAAAGAGCTAACATTGAGAAATGTACTGCACGTTCTGGATATTCGGAAGAACTTGGTCTCGGGTTCTCTTCTTAGCAAGGCTGGTTTTAAGCTAGTATTTGTTTCTGATAAATTTGTAATGACAAGGAATGATATGTATGTAGGAAAATGTTACCTAACTGAGGGCCTTTTCAAACTAAATGTAATGACTGTTAATCGTGCGAATAATAAAGCTAGTACTTCTGCTTATATTATTGAGTCACAAAATGTATGGCATGGGAGGTTAAGACATGTTAATTATGATACCATGCGTAAATTAATTAACATGGACCTTAGACCTAAAATTGCAATTGATAGCCAACATAAGTGTGAGGCATGCGTTGAAGCAAAAATACATCGAACATCATTTCATTTTATTAAATGCAGTTCTGAACCTTTAGAACTTGTACACACTGACGTGTGTGACATGAACATTGTGCAAACAAGAGGCGGTAAAAAGTACTTTGTCACTTTTATCGATGACAACACAAGATTCTGCTATGTGTACTTGCTGAGAAGCAAAGTAGAAGCTATTGAGATCTTTGTATACTATAAGAGCGAAGTTGAAAATCAACTTGGCAAGAAAATAAAAAGAATCAGGAGTGATAGAGGTGGTGAATACGTTTCACCATTCGGTGAATATTGTTCTGTGCACGGAATTATTCACGAAACCACTTCTCCTTATTCTCCTCAACAGAACGGAATTGCGGAACGCAAAAACCGAATGTTGAAGGAAATGATGAACGCCATGTTGACAAGTTCGGGTCTACCCCAGAACTTGTGGGGGGGGGGGAAGCCTTGCTTTCCGCGAACTATGTTCTAAACAAGCTTCCTCACATGAGGTTGGACAAAACACCATATGAGTTGTGGAAAAGTTTCGTACCTTCCTACAAATACCTAAAAGTGTGGGGGTGTCTTGCCAAAGTAATGGTTCCTAAACCTAAGAAGGTTAGAATATGACCCAAAACTGTTGATTGTATATTCATTGGATATGCTCGCAACAGTAGTGCGTATCGATTCTTGGTACACAAGTCGGAGATTCCTGACATCAATCCGAACATGATAATTGAGTCAAGGAATGCGACATTTTTTGAAGAGACATTTCCTTGCAAGGAAAGACAAATAATAGAGTCTCTCAAAAGAACAGTTGATACTGTCAAGGACAGTGATCAGGTTGACCAAGAATCAGATCAACGTGTAAATGCTGAGACAATCGAGCCTAGACGTAGCAAAAGAACTAGAACGTTTAAGTCGTTTGGTCCCGATTTTATGACATACCTGTTAGAAAATGAGCCTCAAAGCTATAAAGAAGCTGTGTCTTCTCCGGAGGCACCTCTGTGGAAATAAGCTATTAACAGTGAGATTGATTCAATCCTACAGAACCATACTTGGGAGTTGGTTGATCTTCCTCCAGGTTGTAAGCCGCTGGGCTACAAATGGATATTCAAAAGGAAGATGAAAACAGATGGATCAATAGATAAGTATAAAGCAAGACTTGTCATAAAAGGTTATAGACAAAAGGAAGGCCTTGATTACTTTGACACATATTCACCAGTGACTCGTATCACATTGATAAGAATGCTTATAGCCATAACAGTTATATTTGGTCTTGAAATACATCAAATGGATGTAAAGACGACATTCTTGAATGGTGAATTGGGTGAAGAGATTTACATGGAACAACCAGAAGGGTTTAGTGTTCCTGGACAAGAACAGAAGGTGTGCAAACTTGTAAAATCCTTGTACGGATTAAAACAAGCACCTAAACAATGGCATGAGAGAAATTTGACAAAGAAATGTTGTCAAGTGGGTTCAAAACCAATGAGTGTGATAAGTTGTGTACACCAAATCAACTCAAAAAGGATATGTCATTGTGTGTCTCTATGTAGACGATATGCTGATAATTGGTAGTGATCATGAAATGATCCAGTCTACCAAAAACGTGTTATCCAGTAAATTTGATATGAAAGATATGGGAATAGCTGATGTGATCCTAGGAATTAAGATTTATAGGACATCAGACAGATATATTTTTATCTTAAACTCGTTATATTGAGAAGATACTTGATAAATATATCAAAGGGGATCTAAATGTTGCTAGAACCCCTGTGGACCCAACTTTTCATCTATCAAAGAATACTGGTTCAAGCGTATCGCAATTAGAGTATTCGAGAATCATCGGAAGTCTGATGTATCTCACGAATTGCACACGACCTGATATCGCTCAAGCTGTGAACCGGCTTAGCAGATATACGGGCAATCCAGGACATAACCACTGGAAAGCCATAGTAAGAGTTTTGAGGTATCTGAGAGAAACTTCAAAATATGGGCTATATTACGAGAGATATCCAGCTGTACTAGAGGGATACATCGATGCTATTTGGATATCTGATACGGTGGATTCCAAATCTACGAGTGGATTTGTTTTCACAGTTGGTAATGCAGCCGTGTCATGGAAATCCTCAAGGCAAACATGTATTGCCCGGTCTACTATGGAATCTGAGTTCATAGCGTTAGAAAAAACAGCGGAAGAAGCAGAATGACTTAGAGAACTTCCTGGAGGATATTCCTAGTTGGTCCAAACCGGCGCCAGCGATTAGCATACATTGTGATAGCCAATCGGCTATTGGGAGAGCCCAAAATACAATGTATAATGGTAAGTCTCGACACATACGTTGGAGACATAATACCATATGTCAACTGCTCTCAAGTGGCATAATAACGATCAATTATGTCAAGTCAAAGGAAAACCTAGCGGATCCACTAACTAAAGGTTTACCTCGAGAGCAAGTTGAGAAGTCATCGAGGGGAATGGGCTTGAAGCCTATAAGTAAGAATTGTCACTGTGGAAATCCAACCTAGCTGACTGGAGATCCCAAGATGTAGGTTCAAAAGGGATAACAAACACTTTGTGCAATTCAAAACAAGCACTGAAGAGTTTTGTACTCTTTCCCATTCCGATAATGACACTGAGTGCTGTCTGTCATTGGTTAGGATAAGCTAAGGCTTTTAATGATCACTATATTAGGAGATGAGTCCTAATTGGGGTAAAGACAGATCACATCTTCATAGTAGATCACCTATTTCAAGTAAGAAGTGAGGCCGCTTCCATGGGAACTTGTTAAAGGCGGGTTGCCCTAAAGTGCATGATGAATCTGGGACCGTTGTTCAGGGCCGAAATGAACACAACCGTAGAACGGAAAATTGGTCGAATTAAAGCTGTGTGTTGGCAGTTGTCTTGGTTTACACCAACGGCAGAACAGTTCAAGTCTATGGGTCACTGGTTTGCCAAGTAAATCCGACTGTCACTCACTAAGAAAGGTTCAAGGTGAAAGTTACCTATTTCGATGCAGCTTTAGTTCATGGTAACTCTCTCAAATGTCTCCATGAATATTTGAAGAATTGTGGGGGATTGTTGGAAATTCTTCTAAAATATTAATTAAGGGTAATTCTGTCATTTTGTTGCATTGGGTGCTTGTGAGGGGTACAACCCTTTAGAGGGTTGCACCCTACCCCAAAGGGTGCCCTATTGGCACCCTTCCATGCCTTATATAAGAGGCATTTTATCCAATACAAAAATACAGAAAGGAAGTCCGAATTTATATGAGACATTTCGTTTTTGGTTGTTTGGTTTTTGAGAGAGAGAGTTCCACCATTCTTCTAGTTCAAACACTTGTCAATGAGTGCACATTGGACAAGAAGGAACCAAGTTATCCTTGAAGAACATTGGTCAATTGCGAATCCCTGAAGCACCTGTGACGGGGCCAATAAGTTCTTAAGGACAGAGAGAGATCTCGACATGGATTCGTCATTGCATTTACCAGGTTTTTCTTAATTATCAAGTTTTAAGGTTTCTAGGGTTTACGCATATTAGATCCGATTTTCTGGTATGATTTGGTTGGTTGCATGTTAATTGATGTTTAATGACACTATATTGACAACAGGAAAAAAATATTTTATATAACTAAGATAAAACAACGGAGGCAAAAGTGAAACAATTTTCATATTTATTAACACCCTAGATAGGTGATGGATGTTTAATCTAAATAATTTCTCCACTATTTTATATATTTCCAAAATCTGTCAAGTGAAAATGCAAGAGTTTAACTATTAAAGTCCACAATAGAAAGTGAACCCCATCGAATCTACTTGGACTTCATAATTTTAACGGTATTGACCATCGTAATCCAATAAATAAATAATAATTTGTCAATCATATCTGACGTGACTCCTTAGTTTAATCCTAAATTATTTCTTATCCTCACAATTTTAATAGTATGGGATAAGGTGTATTTTATGCATTAACCCTTATAATTTCAACGGTATTGGTATTGGGGAAAAATGTTACGGAAGCACATCAAATGACGAAATTGATTTTTAAAATTTTTTAATCTTAATAAATTATTCGGTATCATATACCTCTAATTTACCCATTGTAACATTCGGTGACCCCGACGATTTGTACGTTATCAAAGACTGACAACTATTACGCCTTCGGGGGCACAATGCTTGATATAAATCATGTTTGAGCAAGTAAGTGCTCATAAAATGACATTTGGGACATTCGGTAAATTCCTTGTAATTCCGCCGCAGAACTTAACTTACACCCCATCCTAAACAACTCTTAATAATCAGGCCGTAATATATTCATACGATCTCCAATTTTTATGAACTTTATATTTTCGGAAAGCTAAGACCAATACCTACAACTTTTACGTTAGACATTTTTATAAATTCGAATCGGAAACTAATAAAAAATCATAATTTCTGAAACTGCTATAGTAATTTCGGGAACAGTCTAGATTAAAGTGAGGTGGCACAATCCTAATCACTCATTCCATCACAAAAATCAGCCCCTCTTTGTCTATAAATAGCACACTATTCACTCTCTCCCTCATACACGAAAAACGTGAAGAGCAAAGGGGGGATGAAGGGATTTTCTTTCCTCACATTTAACTTCATTTCAAAAGTATTTTGATCAATCCTAGCATGTTTCCAAGCTTAATAAGTTTCATTTTCTCTTTTCCTCTCCTCATTTTTCAGTTTTAAGCTTGAAAAAGGAAATACCCATTTCGCATATAGCATACCACAGCCATGTGATTTGTTAGATTTGGCATTAATAAGTTGTTGGCATGTATTTTGAGAAGTGTCATGATAGTATTAACATTGAATGAGGTTTATATGTGTATAAATATATTGAGAAAATTATGCTTGTGGATTTAATGATTTTAGATGATGGTTTGTGTTGGGTTGATAAGATGAGATGGATTTTGAGTAATGTTGAAGTTTAGAGGAGTACTTATGTGATAGTGTTGGAGTGTTGGTGTTGGGTTGCCTTGGGGCTATGTCGTTGAATGGGGTGGATTAGCCTTAGTGTAGGACACAGAAATCGGCGACGCTGTTCCAGGCTCGCGACCTAGTTGGGACTACGGAATAGCCCACGGGGGAACTAAACCGGAGAAATAACATGGATTCGCCACCCAGTGTAAACTGGGAAAATGATTTAAGGCCGCACTCACCACTCGCAAGGGAAGACCTCAAACCGTTGGGTTCGGAATAGTGCCTTACTTATGCCACTTGTAATGAAAGGATTTGTGCAATAATCTAACCGAGTCTACGCAACATACATTCTCAAGAGTGCCCTATGTCTAAGTTTACGTACATGAAAATAAAACCTATATCTAAGTTTGCATGCATAAAAGTAAGTCATCATAACGGAAAACACACAATAGCACACAATAATCTCATGAACATATTGAATTATCAAACGTGAAAAATAAATTATAACCTAAACATAAACATAAATTAAATTCATAATGCAAAAGAAATAACTAATCATGCTCGGAAATAACCAACTAAATCATGCATAAAAGGAAATAACATACTAGATGACTAAATCGTAAAAATAACATACTAAATGACTAAATCATGCGTAAACACAAGATTGGATGAAGCGAAATATGTGTGTCTCTCAAGCGGTACGTGGCATTGTATCCCGAGTACAGACCGCACTGCCGTCCATTCGGATTCGGCTACGGAATTTACGTCCAGGTTTCCATCTGATATACCGCAAGAGATAACACATATTCTATTCATCTCATGGCCATAGCACACATTAACCAACTATATTGGTTCGTAGTTTTCCTTCGTTGCTTCACTATTTCGTGCTGCTGTATGCTCACTATTTTTTTCGATATTCGGACAATGTTTCAAGGCAGAATTTCGGTGGTTTAAGGCAGCTTTACTGGGGTTGTTTTGGGTGTTTTAAGGTGCAGTTCAGGGACTGGTTTTGAGTGCAGTTCAGAGGATGTTTAGGGGTACAGTTGAGGGGTGTTTGTGACGTGAATAAGGACTGCTGTGAGGGCTATTTGTTTGCGTGAATTTGAGGTAGTTTGGCATGAATTGAAGGCTGTTTGGTGTGAATTGAATTTGTGGTCAATGGGCCATTTATATGTGAGCGTGTGTTGGTCTTTTATGGGTACGTGAGAGGGGCTGGATTTGGTGTGGATTTGAGGGCTTATGTGTACGGTTAAGGTGGCTGATTTGTTGATGATTTGCTCGGTGGCAGTGTGGCGTGGTTTATGTGAAAGCACGTGCGTGGTTTATGTGAAAGCACATGCGTGGCTTATGTGTGCGTGGAGTTGAGGCTGCTTAAGGTCGTTGGTTTAGGGTTGTTCGTGGGTGAATAGGGCTGTGTTGTGACGAGTGAATGTGTGTGAGTGGCTGTGAGTGGTGTGAATGTGCGTGAGTGGCGTGAGGGGCTGTGAGTGTGTGCTGTGGCGTGAGTGGCTGTGAGTGTGTGAGTTGGCTTATGGTGAGAGAGATGGAGGCCGTGAATATTAGGGTTTATTTCTTCTTTTTGTGAGTGGACGTGAGAATGAGCTAGAGGTGTGAATGGTTGGTTTATGCTTCTTTTTATAGGCAAGGGTTGGGGTTATCCTTATGCGAATAGGGAAAGAATATTGTGTAATTATGGGGGGATATTTAATTTGTGTATCATAAGATCTCTCCAAATTAGGAAGGTAATTTGATTTGATTTGATTTGATTTGATTTCTTTTAGTTTATGAATATGATTTAATTTAATAGGAAGGTGATGAGATTTGATTTGAATCTTTTAATTTGGGAAGGTGATTTGGTTTGATTTCAACATGTGTTTAATGTGTGAGTTTGTTTGTTTTTAGGAAGCTTTGGGCGTGGGGTTTGGTCTATTTGGGCGTGAGTTTGGTTTTTTTTTTTGTTTTTTTGGTGGGCTTGGTGTGTGTGGTTTGGTGATGTATGGGCTTGGTGTGTGACTTGCAGGGATTTTGGGCTAAAGATAAGTTTGAAACAGAGGCTTAACAAGCAAACCCGAAGCTAAGCAAACGAATTAAATCCAACAAGGTGTCAATTTCTGACTCTTCCCTTCCGACGTCCGTTTCCCGCGACTTCCACAACTTAAATAGGTAGTGTCTCCATGTGAGACTCATCATTGGGACTTATATGTAAAAATACAGTGCCTATACTTGGATTTAGGCTAGTGTCGCGACGCCATGACTTTGGCATAACAACGTGTGTTGATCAGAGGATCTCTACCTCCTGTTCGCATATTGGGACGTTGCGACGTTAAGGACATAGCGTCACGATGCCAAAGGGCCCGCGTCGTGACGCGAGGCCAAAAATCCAGATTAGTTTAGCCTTTTCAATTACAACTCAGAATGTTATGGGCCATCCTTAGAGTCGTATCGACTCTTGTACATACCATTTGTCATGTCACAAGAATAATATGTCATGTAGTGACAATAGTTCCAAAGCATATTCCGCGACTTGAGTTCTGATCAAGTTACCAATTATAGATCATTGCAGGAACCGCAATTTCCTCCAGCAAGGGAGTAATACAAGCCAGATCCCAAAATCAGTGAGTGGATACTCTCTTTCTAAGTTAACTTTTCATTTACACTATTTAAGTAAAGAGGTACTTTTACACACCTAGGGCATTAATTGATTTTTATTACAGTTATTTCATGAAAGATCATGTTTTAAGAGGTGTTATAGAAATGGATGTTTTCAAAGCATGACTTTATGTTTTCGAGGCATGGGGGAAAAATCCACCTCAGTATATAACTTGACGCAGATATAGAATTGACGGACTCAGAGATCGTGTGCACACGCAATTCAGGACTAGGGATGACAGATACCCCAGATTCTAGATTCAGAGCCTGGCGGGTAGCATAGATACGCCCAAGACCACTAGTTTCAGGGACATGAGTGGCATGCTTTGGGGGACGGTGATATGTAATGCCCAAAGTCATGGATTTACACTCATGGCTCTTGTTATAAGTATAGGTTGACGACAATACGTAACGCCCCCATGCGTCAGGTTTCCAGCAGACATTCAGGAACAAATTTTCAGAAATAGATTTTTAGAATCGAATTTTCTAAGACAGACTTACAAAAAAGAAAGTTTTAAGAAAGAATTTTTAGACGGAACTATTTTACTAGGATTTCAGAGAGTTATAAACCAGAAATAATTTTTAGAAAAGTTTTCCAGAAAGGAAGCTATTTTCAGATAATGGGAGTGATTTCAGAAAAGATGATTTGAGATTAATTTTTTTTAAACCATGGATTTACAAAGAGTATTTTAGTATCTATTTTGTCCACTCACTTAGATCGTTCAAACGATATAACCCCCCACCCCCAGTTTCTTTGTTTTGCAGGTTTACCGGAGGACAAGCTCGAGAGGACAGATACTGATGGCAGTCTCTAGGGTGTTCGGTCCACCAGGTCAAGTTAGAGATATAGTTCAATTCAGTCAGAGTCAATGAAGGTCATATGTCATATAGTAAAGATTGCATATGTATTGCATTATAAGTATTCACTGTCAGAGATGTAATGTATACTAAAATTGAGTATTTAGTATGAAAGGTGTTATGCATTTATGTTGATATAGTTGTGAATTGGTTCCATGCATGAGTATATATATAAACGAGATTATTAGTTTTCAGAAAGTCAGAGGCTCAGGGGAATATAACATCCTATTCCCTGCTGGTAACATCTCTGGATTGGGGATATTACAAAGATGGTATCAGAGCATGGTACAGAGAGTCAGTGACTGCAGTGGGCAGAGTACTGGGGTCTTGTATACACAGTTTGTCTGGGATACCGTATATAAGACATTATCTCTCCAATATCCGATCCTCGAGTACTTCCTCAAGTCTTATAGACATGTTAGTAAAATTCCCCAGCTATCTGAATCTTCTTCCTAATAAAGAAACCATAACTGTTATTCTAGCAAGAAAATCCTTCTATAGTTATCTTGGCTTACCAACAGAAGTTCAAGACAAGTAATGAGAACAGAGAGTAAAGTTTTAAGAATAGTTACTAAAACGAGTAGGAAGAGAAAGCTATAAGCAAAGTAAAGAACGATACATAGAGGTACAAACAACTAGTGCCAAAGAGAGATAAAGGTACAAGAACAGATAAGTAAGGAAACATCAGAACCTGTAGTAGTAAAATAGAATACAGTAAGCTGGAGCAAGAGTGAGATGTCGAGTAAATCTAAGTAAAGTTCATTTTTCCCCAAGTAATATTCCTCACCTCCTTAGAAAAAATATTCTTCTAGTAGACCCAATAGTTTTGAATACTTCATATAAATAGTAAGTTTTCCGAGTAATGAATGATAGACAAAAAGATAAAGAAAGTAAGAAATCAGAATTAGACGTGGGAGTTCCAATGGATATGAGATGCTAAAGAGGATTTATAGAATTCCAGATCCCCAAACCCAGTCCCGTGAGCAGGTAAATAAAGGTCATGAGCAGAAATGCTTAGTAGTTTTAATCTAAGAATTTGATAAACAAGGCCCAGTCAACACAGATTCCCAGCCTTCAGATATACCGGTTAAGGAAGCTGTCCTGACAGAGCCTATCTCATACCTATCTTGCATGATTAATAGACTCTACAAGGACACAGAGTATCAGAACAAGGAGGTCGATATCCATTGATATGTAGATTCCTGCCTCATTCTTTACCAACTTTGATAAAGGTAACCGTAAAGAAAGCCCAATACCCGTAATACTGTATTTTGAGACAAGGACAGTAGATTTCGAGAAATGATTTACCCAGAAAGGGACCAATGAGATTTTAAGGATAGAAGAGAAAGAACCCGACATAAGTCAAGATGGCAAGTTTCCAGTACTAGAAAAAAGTCCATAAGATCAACTTAATACTATTAGAAGTCCACGTAGGTTCAAAAGGACAAAACTTATATGAAAAGAGACACTCAGGATTTAACAAATAGTACCAGTGCGAATAGAAAGATTAGATGGAAAAGTTGTAGCTTATTGCTAGAGCAGAGAACATAGATCTAGGATGTAGCCAGAAGAACGAGCCACCACTAACCTTAGTAGCATGGCTTAGAGCCAATAGATAGGCTGTGAAAATAGTAAGAAAAAATAAAAAAGTGACAAGAGAATGAGTACATATAGTGACATAGGTAACGTAGCGTAAAGACAACAACATAAATGGAGACCACAGAATGGCTGATAGAAGTTGTGGAACTCTGAGACATGAAGTAGTTGATTCACGTCCCGATAGAACGAACGCCAATCCTTCCTTTCAGTAACCCCTACTCTAGTAAGTATATAGACACCCAACCAGAAGTGGGAAGCATATGTCCACCCCTCAACTTAGAGCCGAGTAAGAATTTTAATAAGTAAGGCAAGACGTTGGGAAGAATGGACAAATCACGAAATATCAAGATAGTCGAACAGTAGAACAGATAGCTTCCAAGAAAAAAATAGTAAGGAATCAAAAAAGCAACGTATAGCAACGCTGAAGTAAGATACCCGACTTATACAGAGTTTCCCATAGCTTAGACACCCAACTTATACAAGATTAGTGAAAGTGTAGTACCCAAACTAAAAGATCAGTAGCGATTCCATAACATGTGTTAAGATATGGAGCTTCCAAGGAAGTGAGGACCTAGGAGACTCAAGAAACTGAGATAAGGAGGAAAGTCAAGTAACAGAGCAAAAATTGGAATGTAAGGATAAGAGTGGGAGTACGGTAGAAGTTTGAGAGAGCATGAGCCTCATGGAGGTTCTCAGTAAGAAGTATTATGACCAATAGAAGGAGGTAAATTACGAGTAAAGTTGAATGAGATAATTCAGATGGTTTTTAGCGGAAGTACTCTGGGAACTAACACCAGATATGAAAATAAGAGAGTTCTAAGCTCATAGATAAGCAGCGTGCAACTGCAGCACGAGTAACTAGTGAGAACACCGCAACCAGAAAACTCTAGGATAAACCCCACCCTTCAAACCATCGTCAGACAATAGCGACAAAAATGGACCTCGATGTCCGCCATAAGACACTCCCAGAAACAAGTGAATGCATAATAGAAGGAGACCGAAATATAAAGCCTTTGAATATAGTACAAGAGCAGAATGGAAGAAGAAAATAGCCCTAAGTGAGAGATTTAAAAGAGAAGTTGTTTAGATGAAGTGATGAAGAGATAAAACATTAGTTTAATAGTGACGGGGATATAAAAGAATAGCGTTAAACATGGCGAGGGATATGAAAGAGATGATATCCTTCTGGTAAGAAAATAGAGACATAGATCACGAAACTTCTAGGTATAGAATAAGATCAGAAGAGAAGATAAGAAGGTCAATAAGTTAAAAATTTGGAAGTGGAACTGTCGAGTTGTGGCGACAATAGGAGAAAATAGAGTAAAAAATGACATAAGGGTGTAACAACAAGATTTCTCAGTATTGGAATAAAACTAAAGTTCTATTACATCTTAACTCACGTAATCCATGCGTAGTAGTACGCAGCCATAGTTAAAGTCGACCTAACCACCACGTGTTTGGATGGCATTAGCTACAGGTATGGGTGGTTTGGTATATGTGTGTGTTGTATGGAATCGAGGAGATAAGTTCACTTCAAGGCTGTTTGTGTATTTTGTATAATGTGTGAGTTATCAAGGTATAATTACGTAAATGGTCATCGGATAAAGATAAAATCCATAAGTTTGTGTATAATTACGTATACCTGATTAACAACACTTGATAAAGTAAGAATATGGAAACAATAAAAGAGGGAGATCCCAGGATACAACCAGGTATGGAGAACAAGTTAAGGACATCGTAACCGAATTCTTAGTAAGAATGTAAGTAAAAGTAAGGATAATGCATGAATTGTAGCTAGAACCGAATCGCCAGCGTCGACGTTGAAACATGGAATACATTTTAAGTAAAAGTATACATACAATTAAGCTCACCTTAAAACCTTGCTTCTAAGTCATTAGAAAATTGAGAAGGATCCCAGAGAAGCTACCCAGAATTAACCTCTTTAATACAAAAGCCATTCAGTAGATAACACTAGTAAGCAAGAGGTATATAAAGAATTTGACCTTGCACTATGAAGTGCTAAGCCCCACTAATAGTCAGAAAAGTGAGAACTTGAAATAACATAGTTTATAAGCAGTTGAAGATTAGTAAGAAAATAGAGAGTTAAATAGTTAAGTTATGGAGATGAATGCTAGTTTGTGATGGGTAAGCAGTGTTAAGAGAATATACAAGAGATTATTCTCTTATACACTTGCACCAGAATGGAATCAGTACATGCAGAAGGCTTAACCATGAAGGACGCTAGTATTTCTAGAGAAATTTGAAAGTACCTGTTAGGAAGAACCTGATTGAGACATGTAATGTTGAGCATAGCTAGAAGTTTAAAAATGAGATTTCTGTAAGGCATAACAATAATTGTAGCTTGACAGTAATGTTAAGTTTTCAGCAGGAATTTTACGAAACAAGGACGAAAAATTACCACTCAATCAAGAATTCAAAAGGTATCATGCATAAAATTGATATTAGGATAAGAAGAAGAGTAATGCATACTTATTAGATAAAGAATGAACGATCAGTTTAACGAAGGTCTTGGTTACTAACTCATAGTGAACCCAGGTAATGTGACATAGTTTACAGTACAGTAACAATCCATGCAGACAGAAATAAAGTACAATCAAAGTTATGACTTCCAAGACATATCATTCAAATCCAGCATGATAGTTCTGTTATCCTAGAGTATCATGACAACATATGGAAATTTGTCAGGAAGTTGTGCATTGTTGCATTAATGGATGAAACGGAGTGGAGATTGAGTATGTAAATGGTTAAAGATTGGTGGCTTAAGAAATAACATGAGAATCATGTGACTTGCAATAAGATGTTCAGTATCGAGAATTTCAAGTCAAGACACACTACAGAATTCTGATTTTAAAGAGGATTAGATGACGAATCGTATTTAAGAGGGGATGAATTTGTAACATTTGGTGACCCCGACAACTTGTACGTTACCAGAGACTGACAACTATTATGTCTTTGGGGGCATATTGCTTGACATAAATCATGATCGACCAAGTAAGTGCTCATAAAATGATATTCGGTACATTCAGTAAATTCCTTGTAATTTCGACGCAGAACTTAACTTACACCCCATCCTAAAAAACTGTAACATCCCCAGTCCGGGAGATGCTACCGGCAGAGAATAGGCCGTACTATCCCTATGAGCCTCTGACTTTCTAACAATATGAAACTCATTTCATGTATAGACTTATGAACAAAACCGATGCCCAATTCATCATCATGAATGTATAATGCTT
The DNA here is from genome assembly GCA_019454045.1 of Zanthoxylum bungeanum. Lineage (NCBI taxonomy): Eukaryota > Viridiplantae > Streptophyta > Magnoliopsida > Sapindales > Rutaceae > Zanthoxylum > Zanthoxylum bungeanum. The sequence continues at coordinate 94,265 of SKCR01017970.1, forward strand.
TTCAAACCAAATACTCAAATTCACTATACGTCATAACTTTAGTGATGAACACTTATAACTCTTTTACATGCATATTCTATACTAAACAAACTATATGCTACATGACATTCTCTGACGCTGTCTGAACTGAACTCTGACTCAACCTAGTGGACCAAAACCTCTAGTGACTGCTATCAGTATCCATCATCTCGAGCTCGTCCTCCAGGAATACCTGCAAAATAGAGAAACTGGGAGTGGGGGGGGTTAGATTATTCAAACGATCTAAATGAGTGGATGGTTTTAAAATGAAAACTGAAATACTTTATGAAAACTCATGTTTTGGAAATCAACTCTGATCTTTTCTGAAAACTTTTCTTTTCTGAAAGCAGAACTTTTCTAGAAACCTTTATGAAAATCTTTTCTGAAAGTCTCTCATAAAGCTATTTTTCTGAAAACTTTCCTTTCTAGAAAACTTTTCTCTGAAAACTATTTCTGAAATCTGTATCTGCAAACTAATCTCTGAAGACTGTTTTCTAAAAACTTGATATTTGTCTCTGAAAACCTGACGCATTGGGGCGTTACGTATCGCCATCTCCCTATACGCCTAACTAGAGACAGGAGAGTAAATCCATGACATTGGGGCATTACGTATTGTCGGTCCCTAAATCATGCCACTCATGTCCCTGAAACTAATGGTATTGGGTTTTACGTATCGCCGTCCCCTAAGACACTGAACTAGAACTGAAGGTGCGGATCTATGCTACCCTCCAAGCTCTAAATCTAGGATCTAGGGGCATTTGTCATCCCTAGTCCTGAACTAGGATCTAGGGGCGTTACGTATCACTGTCCCCCCAGTCCTCTACATGTGTACATGTGCTCTCCGTCAATTCCATATCTGAATCAAGTTACATACTAAGGTGGGTTTTTCCCCTATGCCTCGAAAACATAAAATCATGATTTGAAAATATTTCTTTTCTAAACCATTTCTCAAAACATGCTAAACAAAATATAACTGATAGTAAACTTGGCTAACGCTCTAAATGCGAAAAGTAAGTCCGATATCAAAAATATCATAATGAAAATCAACTTAAAAGGAAAGTGTCCACTCACTGATTTGGAGTTCCGCTAGCCTTACTTCACTTCGCTGAATATATTTGTGGTTCCTGCGATGATCTATAATTGAAAATCTTGATTAGAAGATGGACTGGGAAAAATTACGGAATTAGGCTAATTTGTCTACTCAAGTACTCGTTAACACTTCACTGCGTATCATGCGTATATTATGTAATAATGTATATATACGAACTAATACGAGACCCTTGGGGTGACTTCTAACATGCTAAAGTGAATCTGAAATGAATTAAAAATGTTTTGGGGAAATTCTGGTCTTCGCATTGCGACACACATAATTCCAGAAACTAATACATGAAAATTTCCAGTTCGCATCGTGATGCAAGTCCTTGCGCTTTGCGACACGGACATTCCAGAAATGAATTTGCCTTAATTTTCCAATATGCGTCGTGACGCGCAACTGATTTTCAGGTTCTTACACTTGCTTTCTCAAGTCTATCTTACCCAAATGTATCCTCAGTACTTCTATACCAAATTTATTACACAAACCATCCCATTAAACCTCAACATATCCACAACATTATCAATATCTCCCTCAACATCAACTTATATCTCTTTTATAAACCTCACTTAGTTTTATGCCCAAAAATTTAACAAGTTGGGGTTTCTCATAATCACCATTGTCTTAGTACAAAAATCATTCAATCATCATCACTCTCAAGTCAACAACATACAATAATTATCAAATCATTAAAACTCAATGTATCACAAATTGGGTCATGTTTTTCTTACATATTTTCCTTTGATTTCCATAACTTCACCAAGCCTTCAATGGTTGTCAATCTTCCTTCTAGCTTGTGAGGAATGGTATTTGTCTCATCCTCTTCGCTTTTTCTTCATTCTTCTCTCTTTCTTCTTCTTTCTTATTCCTTCATCTTCTTTCTCTATTCTTCTTTCTCTTCTACGTTTTCCCCTATTTCTCTAATCTATTTTTTTTGTGAAATATTGAATAGTACCCATTTTTATACTATGGGTTATTTGAAATTTACACCTTGAAGGAAATGTGTAGAAACTTTGAGAAACTTAAATATTTCTCTAGATAGGTCCGAGCATTATTCATCCAGATTTTTGATCTGTAATTTCAACCTATTTCTAGTTCGAATGTGGAAAAATGTTCAATACAGAAGTTGTAGGGCCCGATCTCAGATTTTCGGTAATATAAAATTCATAAAAATCGGAGTTCATATGATAAAGTTATGACCCCAATACCATTGACAATCCGAAGTAGAACATCGTACAATTTCGTATCGGAATTTCGAGGAGTTTACCGGTTGCTCCCAAAGTCATTTCAAGAGTGTATATATGTTCAAACATAATTTATATTATGTGACACTCGTCCCGTGATGTAACAATAGTCAGGATTTCTGATCGTTACAAATTCTCTCCCCTTAAATAGGATTCATCCTCGAATCTCTTCCGGGGCTTAACTCATAGATTTGTCTTGGTCGATGGTATCTATGTCTCTGCTTATCCTTATCTTCCTTAATTTTATTTCTGATCTTCTATTTGAGATCTTAATACTAAAACCTCTGGAATCTCTTGTCATACTTATACATATCACTTTCAAAGTTTGTGAGCCTAAGTAAGTAATTTCATACTTGTACATATCACATCACTTGTCACTTTATTCACTTTTTGGTGATGGAAGTTAGTGAAGACTTTTGAGATAACTTGTTCCTTACACAAGTTGAAATGATGATAGACTTTTACCTAAACTTGGTTTTGGTATATCTTATTTTGATTTTTGAAATCATTTACACAAGTCATCATTTTACAAAATTGAAAACTCTCTCTCTCCCCCAAAAACCTCCATTGTCGTGAGCTTCACAAGGAGATAGGAAAATTTTATTTCAAAATTTTCAAGTGCTAGCACACATAGAAATCATATAAGGTGATAGGGAAACCAATCCCAAGAGCTTGGAATCCATCTCAAAGCTTGGAGCTTGGACATCATCTTCAAAGAGAAAGCTTGGAGACTTTCGAAGGGAGCAAATTTTTTTGTTCTACACACATCCTATATCCGTTCAAAGTGAGTATAATTCCGCTATTCCCCTTTACGTATTCACATTATTTTATGCTTGGATTGTTCTTGGGATGACCTTAGAAACCAAAAAATGGTATCATGGAGCCTATTTGAGCATGAAATTTGATTAGGGTTTATATACTAAAATTTAGGTAAATTTGATTTGAGCATGATTTGATCAAATTGTTTGTTTGGGTATGCTTGTATATTGATAACTTAGAGTTACATATGATCAATTTGATGAAAAATTAATTGGATTAATTTTCCCCAATTTTGATGTGTTGGCCGAATCTTGGTAGTAACCATAGGTCATGGTGATTTTTGTTTTTTAAATCATTGGATGAGTTTAAAGACATGATATATATTGATTTGTGATTTAATTGGATTGAAATCAAAATCGAATATAAAATCCCACAATTGCCGTGACCAATATATCATGAAAATGAGTTGATTTTGTTTCAATAATGTTGGACATGTATTGATTATTATAAAGCATGATTAATTGATTAAATTAGTATTTTGGAAATGTTAATTTAGATAATTAATTAGTGCAATACACTTTAATTAATTAAATTTTGAAATTTTGAAAATTAGAATTTAATTAATTGGGCTTAATTTGGAATTGGGCTAAAAATGTTGTATTTAGGCCTAATGGGCTTGGTTGGGCCAATTTGGTTTAGGAAAATTGGATTGGATCCAAATTAGGCCTAAACCATTCCATTAAGTCCAAATAAAATATATTTGGGCCTTTTAAAATTTAATTGGGCCTAATGGGCCAAAATTGATTTCTTGGCAAATAGGTGATTCCTTAATTGGGCCTTGGTATTTGGATTTGACCCATATTGACCAAAGCCCATGCCTTAATAAATTAATTGAAAGCCCATTGGACTTTAATTAAATGGACATTGGATGTTAATTGGGCTTTGAGACCCATTAAGATTAGATTTAGAATCTTAGTCGTAAAGGCGCATTAAAAAGTGTAATTATTTAATTTGGAATTAAATATAGAATTAGTATTGAATACAAATTAAATTAGATTTAAATTGTAGTTCGATATAATTCAAGAATTCGTACTTTGAGTACTTATTCTTAAACAAGTTGGAGTCGCGCAAATCAAATCGTTGTTTGATCATTGGATGATCACTTTATTCAAAGATTAATTAATTGGATTAGATTGATTGAATAACATGCTTTGTGTGAATACATGGATGTGTTGTATGAATAATGTATATCGGATGGATATTAGAAGGGAAAAGGCAATTTTGGAAATTATTGTAAATTTAGAATTATTAAATTGGACCTGCGTGTCCAGCCCTATCTCTCGATTCTTTGTAATTCTCTTCTCACCTAATTCCCCTCAATGTTAATGAGGTTTCTTTAATTGTATTATTTAATTGGGTAGAAGTAAGAATAGTGCTAGCCGGGGAGAGGAAATGTAGTGATTTATTCTAGGAACAATTTGTGAGATATCCATTCGCATATCATTATTAATTTATTTACCGCGCCTTATTATGCTTTTAGAATGCATGCTTAAGGGTGTATGATGAGACCTAATCAAAGATAATAAATTGGTTGCCAATTACATGAAAAACCCTCAACAATATTAAACGTTTTCCTTCCATTGGGTGATTCTTTCTCAAGATCCAACATTGGCACTGGTTTGTTGGCCAAAGTCAATACCTTTGTCCATCGCGGATGTGTTTGAATCATGAAGGCTTTGTTCCATATCATATGTCTTGTCCAAGTTGTGATTTGTTGGCCAAAGTCAATATAACTTATTGTCCGTCGACATCGATTACGAAGCTTTCCAAAGTCAATGGGTCCTGCTTAACTGGAATCATTAAGCTTGTTGAGCCAAAGCCAATGCTTAGTTGATTCAGAGGAAAAAGGTTAGGAAAATATATTGGAGATATTGGCATATATATTGTATATATGTTTCGGACCTGGAGGTTCACCTACTGGATCTAGGAATTGGATGAGATCCAATTGATCTTAGAGATCTACCTAGTTAAATATCATACAACTTGTTGGCCAAAGTCAAGGTTGTGTGTTATTTAACGGGATCCTAGCCCACTAGGAAACTAGGTTTCTGACCGGCGTAAACACACACGTATAACGCAAGCGCACGTATCGTTCAAGTAGTATAAAAATATCGATCCCATGATGACTTAATATCTAATCTATTAATTTTATGAGGTCAAATGATTACTAGTATCTAACAGGTTGTTTGATTGATTTGAAATGGTGACGATTCTAAATTTAAAAACAAGTAAATAAAATTGT